>WAAF01017585.1:182042-192271 GCA_013400475.1 Tricholaema leucomelas | reverse complement strand
TTGTGCAATGTCACCCCACTGGTCTCTGCCCACCCATCCAGCCTGGCCAGGTCCCTTGCAGGGCTCTCCTATCCTCCAACAGCTCCACACCTGCTCCTAGCTTGTTGTCATCTGCAAACCTACTGATGCTGGACTCAATTATCATCAATAAAGACATTGAACAGGACTGTGCCCAGCACTGATCCTTGGGGCACAGCACTAGTGACAGCTGCCAGCTGGATGTGGCACCATTCACCACCACTCTCTGGGCCCAGCCTTCCAGCCAGTTCTTGACCCATATCAGAGTGAATCTGTCCTGGATGAAAAGTCAAAATCACTGAGACTTTAGTGTGAGATGACAAAAACCAAAATAACAACCCAAAGCAATAACACAAAAAAACCCTATGCCTGCAACACCTCATTCAGATAATATCAAAGTGTTTCATGTGTGACCTCTTTTTCATTAAAAAAAAAAAGGAGAGGCTCTTCTTTATTATAATCAGCCTCAATTTCAAAACAGAGTGGCTTTGAACATCAAGTTAAAACAGGTTGTCTTAGTCTCAGCTTCAGTTTTTTGTCTACCCCTGCAGAAGAGATTCATCAAGGCAGCAACTCTTTCTGTGGAGCACTTAAATTGAGATGAATCAGCCTCTTGCTAAACTGTAATAGATGTCTTAACACAATATTCCTGCCCAGTGAGTTTCCTGGGACAGGCATGTGTGAGGATGGCACTGCAGAGGATGGAGTTAGTCAGCAGTGTGCACTTGCAGCCCAGAAAGCCAAGCAGAGCCTGGGCTGCAGCAGAAGTGTGGCCAGCAGGGACAGGGAGGTGATTCTCCCTCTCTACTCCACTCTGCTGAGACCCCACCTGGAGTACTGCATCCAGTTCTGGAGCCCCTGGGACAAGAGGGATGTGGAGATGCTGGAGCATGTCCAGAGCAGGGCCAGGAGGATGCTGAGAGGGCTGCAGCAGCTCTGCTGTGAGCACAGACTGAAAGAGTTGGGGCTGTGCAGGCTGGAGCAGAGGAGGCTGTGAGGTGACTTTCTTGTGGCCTTCCAGGATCTGAAGGAGGCTACAAAAAAGCTGGGGAGGGACTTTTTGGGCTGTCAGGGAGTGACAGGAGTGGGGGGAATGGAGCAAAGCTGGAGGTGGGGAGAGTCAGGCTGGATGTGAGGAGGAAGTTGTTGAGCATGAGAGTGGTGAGAGGCTGGACTGGGTTGCCCAGGGAGGTGGTTGAGGCCCCATGGCTGGAGGTGTTTCAGCCCAGGCTGGCTGAGGCTGTGTGCAGCCTGCTCTAGGGTAGGGTGTCCCTGGGCATGGCAGGGGGGTTGGAACTGGCTGCTCCTTGTGGTCCCTCCCAACCCTGACTGATTCTATGATTCTGTGATTCTATGATTTTACGATTCTATGATTCTCCCTCTCCTCTCTCTGCCCTCAGCTTCTGCCTACAGGTCAGGTTATGGGGGAGGAGGGGAAGTGAACTGTTTTTAGATGCCAAAACCAAAGAGACTACACAGAGGGGAAAGAAGTGCAGCTCATCACATTTACAGCTCTTCACATTTACCAAGTGCTAACTGACAGTCCTGACTTTGGAGCAGCCTGCTCTCCTCTGAACAGGTTTACTGACAGCAGACAACATCAGGGTTCATCTCGACCATCCTCCACCAAGGTACCCTGTCAGCCCAAGGTGGGTTGGAACTGGATGATCCTTGTGGTCCCTTCCAACCCTGACTGATTCCATGGTTCTATGAGCTTTTGGGGCGGTAGCAAGCTAGGGCTCAAAGGCAGCTGCAGGGCTGGGTCCAGTTCTGCGGTCCTCAGCACAGGACTTGGACACGTTGGAGTGGAGGCAGAAGAGGCCATGACAGTGATCCAAGGGTGGAAGTCCTCTGCTACGAGGCCAGGCTGAAAGAGTTGGGATTCTTCAGTCTGGAGAAGAGAAGGCTCCAGGGATACCTTCTGGTGGCCTCTCAGCACTTGAAGGGGTAGATCACAAAGCTGGAGACAGATTGTTTTTAGCAGGGTCTGTTGTGACAGGACAAGGGGTGGTGGGTTTGAACCAAAACAGGGAGATTCAGGCTAAATAGGGGAAGAAATGTTTTGTGTTGGGGGTGGTGAGATCCTGGCCCAGGTCGCCCAAAGAGATGGGAGATGCCCTACCCCTGGAACCATTCCAGGTCAGGCTATTTGGGACCCTGAGCAACCTGCTCTAGTTGAAGACGTCCTTGCTTACTGGAGGGGTTGGTGGGCTGAACTCTTGCCACTTATAGCTCCTTTCCAACCTAAAGTATCTACTGATTCTATTCTATTCTATTCTATTCTATTCTATTCCATTCTAGTCCTAGTGTAGTCCAGTCTATGCTATGGAAAAGGAAAATACAAATCTTAAGGAGCCAAATCTAAGGGCTAGAAGTCTTTCAGCCTTTCCCAAACTTTGAGAACTTAGAGGTCCTCATCCTTCCTAAACCTGAGTGAAGAGTGCATCAGTGCTGGTGATCATACACAACCTGGGGGCTGATCATACACAAGCTAGGGTTCCCAGCTTGCCTGCTCTGGAGCAAGCAGGAAATGTGTCCTGAGTGGTCCTTGCCACGTTATTCTGAGGTTCCCTCCTGGGATGTAAAGTCCAGAAACAAAAAATATTGGGCAAACTAATCAAAGTCCTTTTAGCCTCTGAAAAGCTCTGGTATTCCCATCTGAGATGCCCTTAGACCAAAGCTGATTTGCCCAGCTCAGGCAGCTGCCACTGAAAGTATCTGTAGTTGAAAAAGGGAAGGAGCAGTTTGCTAACCCTGGCTGCTTCCATGAGCAGAGATTCTGCTCCTGTGCTTTAGCTTTTCAACAGCAGAGAGCAACAGGGATGTGAAGGAGCAGTTTGCTAACTCTGTCTGTTTCCATGAGGAGAGATTCTGCTCCTGTGCTTTAGCTTTTCAAGAGCAGAGAGAATAGGGATGTGTAGGCAAACTCCTCTGCTCAGGGCTAGGAGGATGGCAGGAATTTTCTTGCCCACCAGCTGATTGCATCACTGCTTTATTTTTAAAAGTCTTAAGCACAGAACACTTGGCCAGGAGCCACTCCAAGGATTCAGTGCAAGATAGAGAAATGGCCTGATGCTCTAATCTCTGCTCTTTTTCTGACCTTCATTTGCTCCATAATCATGAGCTGTTCATGTAATCTCCCTTGGGTGTAGGTTCTCCAGGAATGGAATGAGCAGAGAGCTGGAAGAAATATCCCCGAAGTTAACCTCTCCAGCTGAATGATGGCCAAAGAGGAATGAAATTTATCACTTCTAAACCAAGTGTCCTCTGGATGCATAACTTGAACTTCTAGCAGAAACTGACTCATTTCTGTATCATACTCTTCCTCCAAGTTTCAGATCTCCCAGGATTTTTCAGATCTGGTGGATCAGATTTAGCTGTTCATGAGCTTGAACCCTGACAAAGTTGACAGGTAGGGTGAAAGACTCTTTCCCCAGAGAGCATCCCATCCAGGTGCTTCATCTTGGTCACAACAGGTTCTTCCTGGGGTTGTTTAGCCTGGAAAAGAGGAGGTTCACTGCTGCCTACAACTACCTGAAGGGAGGCTGTAGCCAGGTGGGGTTGGTCTCTTCTGTCAGGCAACCAGCAACAGAACAAGGGGACACAGTCTCAAGTTGTGCTGGGGGAGGTCTAGGCTGGATGTTAGGAAGTTGTTGGCAGAGAGAGTGATTGGCATTGGAATGGGCTGCCCAGGGAGGTGGTGGAGTCACCATCTCTGGAGGTGTTCAAACAGACTGGATGTGGCACTTGGTGTCATGGTCTAGTGATTGGCTAGGGCTGGGTGCTAGGTTGGACTGGATGATCTTGGAGGTCTTTTCCAACCTGGTTGATTCTATGATTCTGATTCTCACAGCATCTGCAAACAGAGCTGGCTCTGGGGTCAATACATGAGTTTGCAGCTCTGGGTAAATTTATGGATGATCTGGGCAAAGTGTGTAAGGAAATAAAAATGGGATCAAAGACCCCAAAAGATTTGATGGGAAACTACTTTCCTCTGAGGAGAAGAGCTGTGCTAGGAATAGTACTAAGGGTGGTCTCTGGGGAGGAGAGAAAATAGAAAGGAGAGGAAAAAGGAAGATCCTTAACAAGATGAGGCCTTAGCCTCAGCTATGGAAAAGGGTAATTTCCCAGTACAGACAGATAATAAGGATGAGAATCCAGGGAGGATGGCAGCTGGGTCTGGTGAGACTCAGCCTGGCAAGTTGACACCAGCAAAATGATTGCAAATGCTTTCCCTCTTCTCCTCATCTCCTCCTTCCCCAAAGTTTAAAGTTTACCTGTTAATTCCCTTATCAGAAGTTCGTGCTGAGAACTCTTATCTGGATTTTACAGGCAGCTCCTGGCACCAGACCAAAGTCAGAGGAAAGCATTTAATTCTTCTCCACTTGTTAAACGAAAGCAACGTTATAAAGCAACAATATTGTTCTCATTAGTGGGAAGGGACTGTTAATGATGGGCACATATGTGTTTGGCTTTCAAATGAGACTTGCCATCTATCCTTGCTTCTGACTTGGTGCAGCTTAGCAGGGCTAAATCACTTTTTAAAGCTGAAAGGAATGAACCTTAATTGAGACATTAAACCCACGTCCATCTGATCTGCCCAGGACCTGCAGCCCTGCTTGCCCTGGCTTGGGCTCACACAAGCAAGCAAGAAGAGCATCCCAGAAGGCAAGTGCAGTGCTTGAGAGCATCTGGGTTTGTCCATGTTTTTCCTGCCATCTCCCCCAGCTCTCCCTATTTTTCTCTTTCAGATGTAATTGAAAAGTTGTTCCTTTAACTTTATTTATTTATCAGCTTGATACATTGGAAATTGCAGGCGCCTTCATCTCCTCATTCATTTCCTTGCTCTTTAATGTGAACCTGACTCAATTCCTCATCTCCTTCAGAGCTCTTTATTAGTTCTGCAGCATTTTCCCCCAAACCTTTCCTTTCCTTTCCTTAATTTCTCCTTCGTCTCCAGCTGCAGTGGAAACAAACAGCCCCAGCAGCTCAGGACCAGGCTTGGCTGGACAGCTGAGGAGACCTCAGCTATAGAGGCGGTGACATCACCCTGAGTCTGTCATGCTGCAGGCAAAAGGCAGCCCCAAAATCACTCTTCCCAAGTTGTGCCACTGAAGAAATTGCCCCTACACTGCACAGAGGACAAGTCCATCGTCCTCCTCCCTCCACAAGGTTTGGGGGCTGATTGCCCCCAGCTGGGTGGGGCAGCTGGGTCTCTCTGGTGCTCCCCTGTGGAATTGGCTCGGCTGGTCCCACAGCTGTGTCCCCAGACTGGGCACAGTGTTTTGCCCACCTGTGTTCTGCTGTTCCCCATATTCTGGCAGGCATTTATCATGCCTGGCTGTGACTGCATGTGGCAGTACAGAAGCACAATTAGATGTCCCACTTGTGAGGGCTACAGTAACTAGTTGGGTTATGGTGATTCCCTGCAGCAGAGCAGCTGGAGTCCTACTGTCGCTGCAGTGAAATTTCAGGTGGTTTAGTAGTGGCCAGCTCTGCTGCTTTGAGTGATTTTGGACAGTCACCTGGTGACCAGGGTCTACCCCACTACAGAAAGGGACATGATATTCAAGAACCATCTGGATGCATTCTGGTGTGATCTGCTCTAGGTGATCCTGGAGCAGATGATCTTTCAAGGTCCCTTCCAGCCCCTGACATTCTATGATTCTATGATTATCTGCCCCTCCTATCAGTTGTGGAGTGTCTTCCTCCAATAAGTCATTTTAGTGCCCTGCCAACCTCTTTGCTGCCAAGCCTTCAGTGCCTGAACCCACAAGACTTCTCCTACAAATGATTGGCAGGTCAGCAGGGAGGACAACCAAGAAGCAGACTGAGGAGAGTAACCCAAACCCAAACCCAGAGGTCCTTTGCCTCCAGCTTCCTTTATGTGGAAGAGCAATGTGCATTTCTGTATCTTTCAGCTGGATGAAACTGAGGCTTGGAGCAAGATGACCACTTCAGTGTAGCTGGGATTAGAATCCAGGCTTATTTTCTATGAGATTAAACAGCTCTGCCTCCCTCAGCAGGATCTGGGGTCCAGCTACAGAGCACAGAGTGGTTATTTCTGCAGACTTCCAAGCTTTGGCCCTGGCCAGCTCTTCCCAGGCACAGGGTTGAACCTGCCTGCAGAGAAAACACCCTGCTTTGGAATTGTCTGACTGGGAATTGACTTGCTTTCTTGCCTTGTCACTGAGATGTGGTGATTAAAGTGCTCAGCTGTGGGGCTCGGGGCACAATGAGGGGACCCAGACACTTTGTGAGCTGTCACCTCGCATGGCCAGGGTGAGTCTGGTACAGAGCAGAGCTGTGATAAGGCAGCTGTGTGATGGGACACTGTGCCTCAGGTGCTGTGAAAGAGCCTGTGAACCTCTTCTACTGAGGAAATGGCTCCTTCATTTTGTTTCTTTTGGCTTATTTTGGTTTGAATTTTTTATTATATTATTTTATTTCAATTTTTATTTTATTGCACTTTTTTTTCCCCACTCCACCCTCCCCAAGCCTCTTTTCATCCCCTTATCTTCACCAGTAGCTAATAGATGAATGCATGTCTTGGGAAGATAAATGGACTTTTAGATCTTCAAAAGGCAAGGCAGCCTCTGAAACCAGTGTTTACAACCTCTTTGGCTGGTGACAAGGCAGGCAGGCAGTGTGACATGTCCTTCAGTTCAGCCTCCAAGGTCAGGCTAAGCTGCAAATCCTGGTGCCCAGGAGCAGAGTGGATACCAGAACTCCCAGTACATAGCTGGACCAGTCAGCCATGGGTTGCTTGGGTTTGCCTCTATCCTCTGCCAGGGCAAATCAACACTTCTGCTTGCTCTCTTCCTTCAGGTATTGAACATGAGTTTTGGGATGGAGAAGGAAATAAGGAGGGAAGATGAAGCTGGAGAGAGCAAGCCAAATCTCCCCAGGATTTGGGATTGTACAGATGAAGACACTTTTACTCAGCTCTATGTCCTGGAGCTGGGCACAGCAGTTAGGAGATGGCCAGTTGCTAAATTGCTATTCTCTAGCAAAGGCCAGGATACTCCAGTTCTCACCCTCCTTGAAGATATGTACCCCAATATGGGTCTCTTGTCTCTCCCTGAAGCTAGTCACCCAAAGGTCCATGATTTGACTCTAGCCTGAGTTTGCCAGGCATGCTTTAGCTGTGTGGCCAAGCCACAGTCAAAGAACTGAGTGTTACACAGGATCACAGGATGTTAGGAGTCGGAAGGAACCCAAGGAGATCATGGAGTCCATGGATCCCTTCCAACCCCTACTACCATCCTGTGATCCTGTGTAACAGTACTTTGAGTGTGGCTTAGCCACACAGCTAAAGCATGCCTGGCAAACTCAGCTCAGAGTCATACTACACAATACCTGAGTCCCAAGGTGGCTTTGAAATATCCACCCCTATATCTGCCCTTCACTCCAGATCCTCCTCTAGCCATCAGCAGTCATGGTTGGCCATCCCTGGCTGATGGCTTGCCTGATGTTGCAGAAAGGAGGAGGATTGAGGGTTTTGCAGGGTTGGGAGGAGCAGGGCTGGTGTTTGCAGAGCTTAAGTGGTGGCTCCAGGGTGGGAGAAAATGTGATTCTGTTTGAGCAGTTTGCAGGCATTTGGAAGCTCGTCCCTGTGAATTAGGGACTGAGTGAAGTCATTAAACCCAAATCAAAAGCAGCTAATCAGGAATCAGTGGGAGATCTTCCAATTAATCGTGGCTGGAGCTAGCAGAGCTGCAGTGCTGGTGGCTGGGGAAGGAGGATGGCACTAAGGAATTAACAGGATTGCAACATCTTCTAACCACTGAGACAAACAAGGGGTCTGTGCCAGCTCAGAGGGGCACATGAGAGGTCTGGAGACCCCAAAAGCATTTATGGGGCCTCAGAAGATACCTTGGTGCCCTGGAGTTCCCTCCAGGTTCAGAAATGTACTTCGACCCATAGAATCATTTTGGTTGGAAAAGACCTTCGAGATAATCCAGTCCAGTCATTAACTCTTCTCTAGCAAGTCTGCCACTTAAACCATATCCCCAAGCACCACATCTACTTTTAACTGCCTGCAGGGCCAATGACACCACCACATCCCTGGGAACCTGTTCCAATGCCTGACCACTCTTTCAGTGATTTTTTTTTCCTAGTGACCAGGCTAAATCTCTCCTACTACAATGTGAGGCCATTCCCTCTCATTCTATCACTTGTTACTTGGGAGAACAGACCAACCCCCACCTCACTCCAGCCTCCTTTTGTGGAGCTGTAGACAGCAGTGAGATCTCCCTTGGACTAAACAACCTCAGTTCCTTCAGCTGCTCTTTACCAGTCCTGTTCTCCAGATTCTTCACCAGCTTCATTGTCATCCAGCACCTCAACGTCCTTCTTATAGTGAGCAGTTCAAAACTGAGCACAGTACTTGAGGTGTGGCCTCACCAATGCAGAGTAGAGAGGGACAATCATCCCCCTGGTCCTGCTGGCCATGTTACTGACAATCTACATCAGGATGCTGCTGGCCTTCTTGGCCACTGGGACACACACTGGCTCATCTTCAGTTGCTTGTCAATCAGTACCCCTACCAGACAGCCTTCCAGACACAAACCCCACAGCTTCTCCCAACTATGGTTCTGTGGACATTCTGCTAACCTGTGATGGAGGCCTTGTAAAGGCCTCTCTGCATTTTGGAGGGGGAGAGCAGCTATCTGACATACAGCTGTTAGCAGAGATCCATCACCCCACAGATCTTTACCTCTGAGAGTCTCCAAATGCTTTATGGATTTCATAAGTAAATGTCAGCATCCTCACTTCAGAGGGAGCTGAGTGACATGCAGGAAGAGCCATGACATCTCAGCCTTTGCTCAGGCTTTGTCTGCAGTCCTGTGAAGGTTTAACTGCAGATGAAGTAATGGTTTATGCACTGGATGCAAAAACCATTTGTGGCTGTGTTGCGGTGCCCTGCAAGGGAGGGCAGGCTCAGCTCATGTGTCCCTCTCCTGCTCACTCATGGAAGAGCTCAGGTGACATCCAGTCTCTGTGCTCACTCACTGATAGATGGCCAATGGCTTCCCACAGTACCTAGGTACTAATCATCTGATGGGACAACAGACAGGCCCAGTAACATCAGCATTGCATGGTCTCCTAGATTCAGCCATGGTCATGGTTTCCCACCATACCCTTCCAGAATCATAGATTCATAGACCCTGGTCATTTGGAAAGGACCTCTAAGATCACTGAGTCCAACCAGTGGCCCAATGCCACCATGGCCATTAAGCCATGTCCCAAAGTGCCATGTCTATGCACTTTTTGAGCACCTCCCAGAGCTGGTGGCTCCAGCACCTCCCTGGGCAGGCTGTTCCAATGCCTGACTCTCAGTACAAAAAAATGTTTTCCTAATATCCAACCTAAGCCTCCCCTGGTGCAATTTGAGGCCATTTCCTCGCATTCTCTTGCTTTACACAACCATCTCACTACAACCTTCTCTCAGGTAGTTGTAGAGAGCAATGAGGTCTCCCCTCAGCATCTCCTTCTCCAGACTAAACAAGCCCAGTTCTAGACTTAAAGTCTTTCTCCTTCTCATCCCTGAAGTTAGCAGGCAACTTATATCCCCTGGAAGCAGACAACGTGTGGCATGGTGTGGAGAATTAAGGTGTATGAAGGTGCCTGGACCCCTGGACACCTCTTGTGCCAGTGAGTCAATGCCACTTTGTGTTCCTTTCTATTTAATGATAAAAGCCTCGAAGATATGGTAGACTTCTCTCAGGATTAAAAGCAGCTGGGGAAGAGCAGAGGTATTCTGCTGCTTTTGGAAATGCCCTCACTTCCCGCTCCCCACAAGCATCTCTCTTCATAAATCTTATTGTACCTATAAAATCCTTTCCTGTTCTTTAGCTTCTGCTTGATTCCCTCTAACGTGACTCTTACACTGTTGCATTCAGGCTGCACTATAAAAAGAATAAAGTGCATTGTGTCTGCCCAAGCAGGGCTGTAAATCCTTGCCAGGCTGGAGTCGACACAAATTGAATTCTATCCTGCCTCTTCTTCAGAGGGTTTGCAGCCTACCCTTTAATTTGCCAGGGATGAGATGCAATTTGGTTTAACTAACTGAAGTGGAAAGGTGCACAACACAGTTGGAGGACTTTAGCTGTTGAGCTTCAGGTCTGTAAGAGAATGACTTAGGTTGGAAGGGACCTCAGGTATTGGAAGGCAGCTACAAAGTTCCTCAAGAGTCTCGTCTCCCCTCC
>WAAF01017585.1:134970-181858 GCA_013400475.1 Tricholaema leucomelas | reverse complement strand
CTCCTCTCCTCTCCTCTCCTCTCCTCTCCTCTCCTCTCCTCTCCTCTCCTCTGTACAGCCTCAGCTGCCTCAGCCTGCCCTCACAGCAGAGGTGCTCCAGCCCTTTTATCACCCATGTGGCCATCCTCTGGACTCACTCCAACAGTTCTGTGTCCTTATGATGTGAACACCAGAACCAGATTTGATATTCACCAAATCATAGAATGATTTGTGTCGAGAGAGCCCTTCAGGAGAGTCACAGAATAACAGAAGCATAGAACTGTTGAGGTTGGAAGAGACCTCTGAAATTATCAAATCCAACTGCTCTCCTTGAGCAAGATGTCACAAAGCATAGCATCCCTTGGAAGATCTGATGTCACTCTCTTCCCTCCCCTGGAAGCTTGCTTCCCTACAAAGTTTAGTTTCCTGATCTACCATCCTGTCCATCTGCTGCTTTCTTCATCATCTCTTTGTCTGTGCTGTGTTATTGATTCCTGCCTTGCTCATTTTGCAGGTTTGGGAAAGGGGGAGGGATGCCTCAAGGGAAGGTCAGGCTAAATTGGCAATTTGTCTCCTCCCTGGCTTCTGCATCCCTTACTCGAGATCTCCATTGCATCCTTCTCCTTGCTGCAATTTTTCTGCCAAGTGCCATTTTTGCCCTCCTCACAAGTCCCAGGAGAGCTTTATTTATGCCTGGTGGAACAAAATCAAATGGCACAAGCTGGTTCTCAGCCCACAGGAGGAAATCCATCAGCGGGGACTTTAGAGAAAGCCTTTTGTTTAATTATGGGATCACTCATGCTCTCCTCAGTCTCTTGTTCCTCCTGGCCTCCCCTTGCCTCATATCAGTGAGGAGTCCAGGAGATACTTCATTCTCTGCTGGTGACTGATGGCTTACTCTAGATGTTCTCTGTTCACCTTCCTGCTGCTGCAAACCTTTCTTTGTTGCTCAGAATACTTAATACCTGGGAGGAGAGGCCAAAGGGTCAATCACTTCACAGGCAGTTTGAGAACCATAAATATTATTCTATGACTATTTTTGCTAAAGGCAAGGCAGTGCCCCTGATTTCTGCTTTCTTCCCCTCCTATGCAGGCAGGATTTTCTTATACTTAAAAGCAAAACAAAGACTCCAAAGGTTCCCCTGAATGAGCATGACAATCCTTCTTAGCAAATCCTCCCTTGTTTACTCTCTGTCTGCTATGGCAGATGCCTCAAACTGTTGGACTTTCCTTTCCCAGAACCCACATAGCACTGTCTGGAAATGCATCTTGGAGTAGCCTGAAGTTCGTCCTCAATGGCTCTGATCCTTGTAGGTCACCTGTCACTGCCAACATGAGGGTAAAAGCCACCTTTGGGAGAGTCCCTGCAGAGGGTTGAAACCAAGACCTTTCTCTCCACAGCAGACCTTGTTTATTAGGGTCTGGTAATTATGAGGTGGAGGAGGTGATCTTGTCTGGACCTCTCAAGAGTCAGAAAATGGGGCCATGCTGGATGGAACAAGAACATTTGGTTTCCTTGAGGTGCTGACATTACCTAGGTGTTGATATGAGACATTAGGAAGGGAAAAGCCTGTGAGCCCAGACTCTCCAATAATTCACCTGGCTGTGTGTCTGGCCCTGAGCCCCAGGACCTCTATCCAGCTCTGCTTTGCATTTTGTGAACTGTTTCTAGAAATGCCCAATTTTCATGGGCCTGTGGCAGTGTGATGGATGACCAAGGTCCATCAGCCAGGATATCTGTCTCCACCAAGGCTCTGTGAGTCAGCTACCCCATGTCTAGCTGCTACTTTTCTGCTTTAAAAGCCTCAATATTCTCCACTCAGCTCACCTTCCTGCTCTTTCCTGGTCTCCAGATCCATTAGTCTGTCTGGGTTGGTACCCATTAAACTGCTGAACATGGGCTGCTCCAAGCAATCTAATCAGTGCTATAGCTATTAAAGGCAGAAAGAGTGAGAACCTCAGCCACCAGCACAGGCAGGCTGGCACTTGGATTGAGAGTGAAGTTTTGTAAGGGCTTGTCATTGTGGAGAACCACAGAGGCTGCTGTGGACAGTATTTGATTGCCATGACAGTGGTGATTAATGAACAGCTTGCTAATGTGAGGCTGCAGTGTTCCTGGATCCAATAGCCTGAGTTCTGCAGAGTTTCCAGTACCAGGGGTCTCTGAGCCACCTCCCAAGTGCAGAAGGGCTTGTGCAATTCCTTCCTGACACTCCAAGGTGAGGAACCTTTTTCCAACTCAGATTTACCTTAGAGCCTACCCTTTTCCTGACCCAGATTTACTTTAGACTAGATTCTACCTTTTCCTAACTCAGATATACTTTAGACTAGGTCCTACCTTTTCCTAACTCAGATCTACCTTAGACTAGATTCTACCTTTTCCTAACTCAGATCTACCTTAGACTAGATTCTACCTTTTCCTAACTCAGATATACTTTAGATTAAATCCTACCTTTTCCTAACTCAGATTTACCTCAGATTAGATCCTACCTTTTCCTAACTCAGATTTACCTTAGATTAGATCCAATCTTTTCCTAACTCAGATCTACCTTAGATTAAATCCTACCTTTTCCTAACTCAGATTTACCTTAGATTAGATCCTATCTTTTCTTAACTCAAATTTACCTTAGATTAGATCCAATCTTTTCCTAACTCAGATCTCCTAACTCAGATATACTTTAGATTAAATCCTACCTTTTCCTAACTCAGATTTACCTCAGATTAGATCCTACCTTTTCCTAACTCAGATTTACCTTAGATTAGATCCAATCTTTTCCTAACTCAGATCTACCTTAGATTAAATCCTACCTTTTCCTAACTCAGATTTACCTTAGATTAGATCCAATCTTTTCCTAACTCAGATCTACCTTAGATTAAATCCTACCTTCTCCTAACTCAGATTTACCTTAAATTAGATCTCATGTTTTCTTAACTCAAATTTACCTTAGATTAGATCCCACCTTTTCCTGATTTGTTTTTCTGTTCTTTGTTCATATCCTCTGTTAAATTCCTTTTAATGAGGCACTGCAGAAGGAGATGAATTTTTCTTCATTTTGCATTTAAGGGAGAATCTGACAGCAGAACAAAGCAGTTCAACAAATCCCAACTCTACCTTTGGATAAAGCTCAAAGGTTTTCCTGGACAGATCTCCTGGAAAACAGCTCTTCTAGCACCTTCTGCCCCTGGAAAGGAAAAGAAATTGCTTTCTCTATTTAATTTGCTCTCGGTTCGGCAAGCAAAGTGTGGAAAACTGGCCAAGGGTTTTATTGTCACATTCAGGTCATAAAACCCCCAAATTAAAAAAGCTATCCATCCTTTTAACTGATATAGCTCATAGTGCCCAAACATCTCAGTATACCATTGGCCTTTATCTGGGAGTGCTTTAAAACTACAATCATGGGGCGCTGAAACGAAGACGTTGGAGAATAGGTGTGCTCCTTGCTTCGAAAGCTCCCAGGTAGGAATTTGCTCACTGGTGACATCCCATCCATCAGAGCTTTGTCACTGTTCCAGTAGAACAAATTGTCACATAAATCAGAAAAGATGGAGCCAGTCAAGACACGGGATCTGGCTGCAGTTAATGTGAAACTAGGAGTCTGGGTCCTGTTCCCTCGTGATTATTTAACAAGATAAGCAGGGATTTAATTCTCTCTTTGGATACGAAGAAATCTGTTCGGTGGATTGAAGTGACTGCAGAGTTCCCACCCCTCCCTGTGTGGCATGTGCAGATGATTTTGTTATTTCACACTTGGCCTTTGGGAATTATTGGATGAACCCCTTTGCACTCTGTGGAAATACATAACCCTTGAAGCCTGAAGATCTCTTTTCCTGGCCTCCCAGATGGTGTGTGAGCTACCCGCTGGCTGGCTGGCTTCTTTCACAGCGTATAGCCACAGTCCTAGGAGACTCTCACTGCACAGGATGCTAATTGCTGTGACTGATCATTTTTGGGGGGGTTTAAGCACTGGGTTTGTTTAGTATTCAGTGGTTTTCTTTCTTAACCCCCTTGCCAGTGTTGAACAGGGCTGAGTAACTGAACAGACGTAGGTCGTTCTGATAAGGAGGCACAGCTGCAGAAAAGTGGCCTTGGGAGGCTAGCAGAGAAGCTGCTATCTGTAGCTGAGCTGTGCGAGGAGGGCAGGCTGGGCAGCCCTGGGAATGGGAAAATCTTGTGGCTAGCTGTGCAAAGGGGGATTAAGGGGGCCAGTTGGTCAGGTCTGCCTCTATGTGTGTGGACAGCCCATTTGTGCTATGTGAGCCTATCAGAAGTACTCACCCCTGTACCAAATCCATGGTATAAGCACCACACTCAGCTTCAATACAGGGATTGACCTCTTATGTACCATATAGGTATGAGTCTGCGTCTTTCCCGCTCCCGCGCCGCCTAAGTGAGGCCAGCTCGACACCCCTGTAAAGGGACTGCTTACAGCTAAGGGACTACTGCAAACCCTCATCTCCAGCCAGAAAAGGAGTTTTGAAAGATGAGCTGAGGGCTGTNAAGGTGAATCAGCAAAGCAAATGGAGGGTGAGGTTAGAAAGCAAGATGGAGTTCAGGCAGCAGCCCCAGCTCTCCAGCAGGCAAAGAGCTGAGAACAGCCCAGAATGAAGTGCTCAAGCGAAGTGCAGAGCAAAAGTGACTTTATCTTTTGTTTTTCTTTTCTTCTTTACACATCTCAGCAAGACTGTGAGCGAAGCAGACCTCACCATTGTTTTCATTTCTCAGCCTATTATCTAGTTCTTCTCACCAAAACATTCTAGCTAGGCTCAAACTAGCACACTGTGGAATCAGGATGTGCCCAGAGAACCTGGGACTGGTTTCCAGGTGCTTAAAAACCATCATTAAAGCAAGTTCTCAGACGTGACCAGTCTGAATCCATCAGGACAATTAGCTGTTAGTTTAGAAGCTCTAATGAAGGCTGGAAACCTGCCTAAAAAAAGAGGCTACTGTTTGGTGAGTGGTCCTGGACTTTTAATTAGCGTTCACTCAAGACCTCTTCGCTCTTGGGGAAGTTTGCTCCGAACGCTTTTGAGATGCTGAAATCTGGAACTTCTTCACTTTTCTTTCTTTTTGGTGGAACAGAAGTTGTCACATTTTCAGATTCAGAACAGCCAAGAGTTTCCTCCAGCCCATTTGTAATCCCTTCATTTAGATGGAATGAAGCATTTCGTTCTGATAAGGTCAAAGCATGAAAATATGAATATATTAAAATACGTGTCAAAATGAAGGTAATCAAAATGAGAACTGGAGCAAACACTGTGGAAATAATTCACTTGGGTGGGGTTTTTTTTTTCCTCCCTCCCACTATAAATTTCAGCGCTGTGGACATATCCTTATGAAATGTTTTCATGGGAAAACTCTATTTTGCTAGTAGATAGCTGCCCTGACCAAAATAATAAGATTTTGATCAACTCTTGGAGAAATACAGGCTTTGGGAGGATGATGTTTGATACTGCTTAGTGCTGCCATCAATCACAGCCCTGTGTCCAGGCTCCCTGCCTGAGGAAGCTCTGGCAACGCTGTCGCTGCTGTTCTGACTTAGAGGTCCTCAGTGACCCTCAAGCATAGGGTTTGTGTTGAGGACTGCACAGGAGCTGCTTGAGGTACTTAGATTTAATCCACAACTTCCCTCTGGCATCTCCATAAAGATGTGCTGATATTCTTAAACACCATTCCCAAAGGTGTGTTTGCTGCCTTCTCCTCGATGGGATACAACAGCTGGTCAAGAGGAGGGTATGAGATTTCCAATGAACACCTGGAAACTGATCCAGGTTTATGATATTTTAAATGTAGGTCTCTCTCACATGATTCCACAGCAGTCAACTACCCCTAGAGGTCTTTGAAAGAGTCAGAGATGTGGTGCTGAGGGACACGGATTAGCACCAGACTTGGTAGGGTTAGATAATGGCTGGACTTGATGACCTTAATGGTCTTTTCAACCAAAATGATTCCCTGTCTAGTCAGGTGGGTTTTGTTTTGCTTTGTTTTGGATTTTTTTCCCCCCTTCTGTCTCCCTTTTGCCCCTCTTGGTTTGAATTCAATCTCTGTGTGTCCCAAGCCAAACAGAAATACAAACTCTTCTTCCATGCCTGCTCCCTGCTTGCTCTTTTCCAAGCACCGGCAGCATTTCTGTGCCACTGCTGTCTTCCACTGCAGAGGGGGGGAATCTGTAAAACTTGACTCATAAAGAGAAAGAGATGAGATTTGACTCATGAAGGGAAAGAGACGGTTAGTAGGTGAAAAAAAAAGATAGATGTGTCCCCCCCCTCCTTAAAAAACAAAGAAATATGGGCAGAAAATGAAAGAGATTTAAAGCAGCCATCAATTGGTTGCTGTTCCAGCTTTAAGAGCTGTTGAAACAACATAATAAAAGGCAATAAAGGAGGGATTTATGACCTACCTGCTGGAAATAGCTCACTGCATCCATTGTGTGGGGTGAGCACAGTCTGCAAGGCTGGGAGGGATCGGTGCCTGCCCACCAAGCATGCACGCGTGGCTGGGCTGGCAGAGCCTTTACACGGCTCTGCACGTGCCCATGGCTTTGGCCTCCAAGCCTCTGCCTCCCTCTTCATCTCCATCCTTGCTCCTCAGCTCTCTAAACCCCTGTATTTATGGGTTTGGCATTTTGGTGCTTTAAAGACTGGGGTTTGCTCAGTTGGACTAGTAAGCCCAAGACAGTTTGTTGTAATCGATGGCAGCAGGCTGGAATTTTAAGGGCCAGATATTTTACCACGAGGGCTGGACCCTCGAGCTAAATCTTGAAGGCAAGAAAGGTGAAAACATACAACAGTGCCTACAGCAGCCTGGAGAAAGGCTTGTAAACTGCTGGCACCTATTTAAATTGCAGGAAAATCACCAGAGGGGGAATAATTCTGCAAAGAACAAAACCAAACCAAGAAGAAGAAAGTGAGCAACTAAACAGGGAGATTTCTAATGCCTTCTCCAAGACTGAAACTGTCATTTTAAAGAAAAAAAAACCAAACTTCTTTCCTGTCCCAAACACACAGAAGGTTGAAACTGCAGACATTAGCACAAAAACACAGTTAGGCATCATAGAACTGTCTCAGTTAGAAACCCCCTCTAAAACCATTGACTCCAACCACCATGACCATTAAACTATGTCCCCAAGTGCCAGGTCCCCATCATTTTTGAACACCTCTAGGGATGGTGACTGCACCTGGACAGCCTGTTCCAGTGCCTGACCACTCTTTTAGTAAAGAACTCGTTCCCAATATCCTGCTATGTTTCTGGAGCAGGAACTGGTGCACTGTGCCTTCTGCAGCCTTGTGTGATTTAAGAACCACTGACACAGGAGAGCTACAGTTCAGGAGACCTGAGGAGACTAAGTAGCTGGAAGATTGTCCTGTAGACATGAGGAATGGGCATCTAGCCTAGAAATAGTCCTGCAGGTGAAAGTGTCCCCTCCCTTACTGTAAGGGTCACAGAGCACTGGAACACAGTCAGGAGGCTGGGGTTGTTTAGCCTGGAGAAGAGGAGGCTCAGGACAGACCTCACTGCTGTCTACAACTACCTGAAGGGAGGCTGTAGCCAGGTGGGGTTGGGCTCTTCTGCCATGCAAGCAGCAACAGAACAAGGGGACACAGTCTCAAGTTTTTCCAGGGGAGATCTGGGCTGGATGTTAAGAGGAAGTTGTTGGCAGAGAGAGTGATTGGCATTGGTATGGTCCTGCTCTGGCAGCAAGGTTGGACCCGATGATCTCTTTGGGTCCCTGCCAACCCCTAACATCCTGTGATCCTCCCTAGTTCTGGATGTGTGGTCTGAGGTGTTCTGTATGCTGCTCTGCTTCGGTTCAAAGCCCTGCCACAAATCTTTTCTTTTGTAATTCGCTCTCCTCCCTTTCCTCCTCAGGAAGAGTTTTAACCTCCTGCCTGTCACTTGCTTCCCAACCACGAGTTACATGCTTTTGTTTTGCAAAGTGTGGTAAATCTTGATGGTGACGTGAGAAGCTCGGGCATATCTGATGCTGTTTGTTGTGTTGGAAGGAGGTGGAGAGAAAAGCGAGCAGGCTGAGAGGGGTAAATCAATCCCCTTTATAAGAAGAGAGATGCAGCGTGGCACAACGCCGTAATCCAGTGGAGCCAGTGTGCTCCAGAGAGACAGATCTGGGACGGAGAGAGGAGGGGGAGTGGTGGGACTGCAGCAGTCCTGTGTCCCTCTTAAATCCCCAGCGTGGAACAAAGCCCTTGTTAGCAAATAAGGATGGGAGAGTGATAGCAATAAGCTAAAGAAATGCTCTTAAATTCAGCTGTAATAAAAAGCTGGGAACTTGCACTCGGAGCCCTTTCATAAACACTGGGGGACAAGATTGTTCTAATCTTAAAAAGCCCAATCAGAGGGACCAGCAGGCATGAAGCTGTGGAATAATTCAGCTGCTCGAATGCCAGGCTGTGACAGAGACAGAAACTGCCTTTTCTTTCCCTGGAAGTTTTTGGATGCTCTTAAGTTGGCCAGGCTTCAGAAACAGCTCCCGTTAACAGAAGGGCAAAGGAGCACAAAGGCTAAGAGAGAAAATGGTTGTAGTGTGCTTGCCCTATGAAGAGGAGAGAGTTGCTCTGCCTGGCTCTGAGAGACCCAGAGCTTTGCCACCTCTGCTATAAGCCTCTTCTTGGTGGCTCAGACTGTGGGGATGTGCAAGAGGCTGTCTGTGCAGGATCCTCTCCCATATCTGTGTGTGAGGATAGCAGCTCTTGAGCATTTCAGCAGGGTTATGGACTGTGTCCATCCATTCTCTTCCCTTTCACCGCCTTCACAATTTCTGTCTCCATAGATCCAGTTCCAGTTCAGTGTCTGAGAGCTGCAGATTTCAAAATTGTCAGGAAAGGATCTGGACACCTCAAGAGAAAAAAAACCCCAAAACTTCTGTTCACTACAAATTCAAGGGGCAGGTCCTCCCTTAGCCACGTCTCAGCCAGAAAATATTTGAGATTGATTAAACAATAAACTGTGCCATTTTAGGGTTGGCTTTCTAAAACTCCTCCTGGAGACTCCAAAGGTTAAGTTCTTTCTTCATAAAAACCACATAGAAATGGCATGATGTGAGTGCCTAGGGACTGCAAGAAAATCTCCCTTTTCTCCCCTCATCACAAAACCATCAACAGGATCAGCAGAGCTGGCAACAGCCTTTGAATAGATCTTCTGGAAATTTGAGTGGGAATCTGTGCCAGACCTTTGGACATCCTATTCTTGGAGAACACCCTGCTGATGGCTGTGGAAAGAGGGTCCTAAGGGAAACCAGGTTCAAACTGGGTCTAAGGAAGAAATTATTTAGTATGTATGTTGGTTTGAGGCTAATTGGAATATATTAATGAGAAAAAAAATCGATTATAGGCTGTGGAAAAAAAACAATGGTGATGTCTGCTTCACTCATAGGCTTGCTGAGATGTATAAAAACAAGGACACAAACACAGGTAAGAAAGTGAGTTCGGTGTCTGTGTTTTCTCCCTGGGCTTCTGCTGCTCTGCTTGGATCTGTGTAACCCAACTAATCATTCTGCTTCTAACCCCCTTGCCAATCCTCCCAGCTCACCTTGCACATAAGGCAGATTCTGGGATAAAAGTGAGGGGTGGAAAGAAGATGGAAGAGTGGTTGGGAGCCCCTCCTAGGGACTTTGATTTCTGGGAGGGGTGTTGTATTCCTGTATTATTTTAACTTGTCTATTTCTGCATATAGCTGTAAATATTTGTGTGTAGTGTGTATATGTATGCTTGTGAATTGTGCTGAGCTGTAAATACAGCTTCATTCCTTAATTTCCAACTGCCTGAGTCTAGTTTGGGTGATTTCATAAGAGTTGGGGAGTGGGTAACTCCCAAACCATCACAGTATGAGGGTGCTGGGACTCTGGAACAGGCTGTCCAGAAAGTCTGTGGATGCCTCCTCCCCTGGGGTGTTCAAGATCAGGTTGAAGGAGACTTTGACCAGCTGAGTCTAGTTGATAGGTATCCCTGCCCATGGTGGGGAGGTTGGAATAGATGATCTCTAAGCTCCCTTTTAGCCTGAGCCATTCTATGATTGCTCTCCTGGAGGAGCTTCCCATCCTAGGCCAGTATTTCTTCTTCCCATTTCCCTCAATCTTTCCTCCTCTGCTGCCATCTTTGGGGATCTCACTCATTTCAATTCTCCACTTCAGATGCGCGAGCTAAAAGCAGACCGTCAACCTCCTCCCTTCCCAACCCTCTCTCCCAGGCCACTTGCAGCAGCCCAATTTTGAAGCAAGAAGCATGGAGCTAATGGAAATTCTGTGCATTTACAAACAAGTGTTCAGAGGGGAGAATGTGCCTATTTATCTCCTAATACAGTGGTTAACAAAAAAAAAAAGGAAGAAGACTTCCTTTAATTGTCTTTGGAATCCATTCTAACGATTTACCCAGGAGAGTGTTAAGATGTTGAGGCTTTTTTCATTAGTAATATATCCCCCCAAACAAAATCCCTGTTAAGATAGGTTAAGGCAGTAAATAGACCATTAATTTACAGGAACATAATTAGTACTTTGCAGTTATTCATGGAAACAGTTGGATTTCTTTTGTTGCTGTTCACTGGCAAGATTTAAAACAAACACAGAACCATCAGGCCAAAGAGAAAAAAAAAAAATCCAGAGGCCAAAAAGCATCAAAAGTATTGATTTCAGTTTCAACAATAACCTTAACTCTGCTCCAGCACCCAAACCACCATAATTTATGCAAACAAAACCTCTTCTCCAAGTGGTAAATAATGAACACGGAAAACAGCATCTGGAGTTTTGAGCGAACATCAATACGGAGCTGTCAACCAGCTTGTTTTAAGGGCTGGAGACTATATCCCACATATCAAACTGGAAACACTGTTGGAGGCATTTCTTTTCCTAAGGGACTATTGACAAGGTTCAGATTTCCAATGGAAGTGTTTGTTATTTATCCCAAGGAAAATATTTAGTGTTGTTTGTTGAAGTGGCAGCAATACCTTTGCAACCTTGGCCTCAATTTGTTTTGAAGAGCTGAAATCAAATGTTGTGTAAGGGCAAGAGCCTCTGCTTTAGAGAGTCAAAATTAAATGTTTTCATTTGGAAAAAAAAATAAAATTCTCCATTAGAGTTATTTTTTTATTATTACTAATATTAGAGTATTAAAATGGTATTTGATTAATATTAGATTGTTGAAATGATATGAGATTGGTATTGGAGTAGCAAAATGATACTAAGATTCATATTAGATTATTAAAATTTAAGCTGATTCCAGACTGACCAAAAAGCTAATTTTATAGAATCATAGAATCAGCCAGGTTGGAAGAGACCTCCAAGATCATCCAGTCCAACCTAGCACACAGCCCTGGCCAATCAACCAATGCCTCATCCAGGCTTTTTTGAACACCTCCAGGAATGGCAACTCCACCACCTCCCTGGGCAGCCCATTCCAATGCCAATCACTCTCTCTGCCAACAACTTCCTCCTAACATCCAGCCTAGACCTCCCCTGGCACAGCTTGAGGCTCTGTCCCCTTGTTCTGTTGCTGGTTGCCTGGCAGAACAGACCAACCCCCACCTGGCTACAACCTCCCTTCAGGTAGTTGTAGACAGCAATGAGGTCTGCCCTGAACTGCCTTTTCTGCAGGCTGCACACCCCCAGCTCCCTCAGCCTCTCCTCACAGGGCTGTGCTCCAGGCCCCTCACCAGCTTCATTGCCCTTCTCTGGCCATGTTCCAGCACCTCAACATCTCTCTTGAATTGAGTGGACCAGAACTTGACAGAGCACTCAAGGTGTGGCCTGACCAGTGTTGGGTACAAGAGCAGAATAATCTCCCTTGTCCTGCTGGCCACACTGTTCCTGATCCAGGCCAGGATGCCATTGGCTTTCCTGCCCACTTGGGCACACTGCTGGTTCATCTTCAGCTACTACCTACCAGTACCCTCAACTCCCTTTCTGCCTGGCTGCTCTCAGCCACTCTGTCCCCAGCCTGTATCACTGCTTGGGGTTGTTCTGGCCAAAGTGCAGAACCCTGCACTTGGCCTTGTTCAATCTAGTAGAGATTTTAAATAATTTTTATAGGATATCTTTATAAGGTTTTTTAACATTAGAAAGTTTGGTTTCACCTGGTCCAGAAATCAAGTTTGAGGCCAGTTTTGGCTTTTTCATGTGCATCTCATGAAGCCAAAAAAAAATGTTCAGGGGTGAAGAGCTGCACCCATAGGGCAGCAAAGCTATAAATCATGGGCACTGCTCAACAGATATAACACCAAAATATATTAGGCAGCAGTTAATGTTGCAGTTATAAATAATAGAGAATTATCAAACTGCAAAAAGGAGCAGTAATCAGGTTATTGTGTGCTGGACCGAGAAGTTCAGAGTTCAGCTGCACCATGAGATGAACGTATTATTGCTTCCCTCAACAGACCCTTTTTTTGCAGCAGCCAAAGTGAAAAGAGAACAAATAAATCTCACCCAGAAGAAGGTAACAAGAGCTGTTTTAATGTCTTAAATTAACTTCCTTTGCTTGTTTGTTACTGCTGAGAACAGCGAGGTGCTGCAGAGGTGGGTAGAAAGTATCCTGCTTTCCTTACAGGAGCTTTACCAGGTGGTTTCTCTTTCAGATATAAAAATGATCTTCCCTCCTCTCTCCTTTTTTTTTCCCCCTTCTTTTAATTGCCAGAACACTTTCTAGAAAAAGGTCTTGGGGAACTAAATAGTCAAGGAAATAGAATAATTTCCCAATTATTTTCTTGAATTGCTCTTCTGCTGACATTTAAAAGGAGGCCAAAGTAAATCTTAGAATTATAGAATCACAGAATCAAGCAGATTAGAATAGATCTCCAGGCTCATCCAGTCCAGCCTATCACCCAGCCCTGTCCAATCAACCAGACCATGGTGCTAAGTGCCTCATCCAGGCTTTGCTTGAACACCTCCAGGGAGAAGCCCAGAACTGGACACAGTACTCAAGGTGTGGCCTGACCAGTGCTGAGTACAGGAGCAGAATAACCTCCCTTGTCCTGCTGGCCACATTGTTCCTGATACAAGCCAGGATGCCATTGGCTCTCCTGCCCACCTGGGCACACTACTGCCTCATCTTCAGCTACTATCTACCAGCACTCCCAAGTCCTTTTCTTCCTGGTTGCTCTCAGCCACTCTGTCCCCAGTCTGTAGCGCTGCTTGGGGTTGTTGTGGCCAAAGTGCAGAACCCTGCACTTGGCCTTGTGCAATCTCATCCCATTGGCCTCTGCCCACCCATCCAGCCTGTCTTCTCTCATTAAGGCTTGTAACTCCCCACACTGATGTTCAATTAGACCAAAAGGCAGGGGAAACTGAGGCAGGGAGTGGCTTCTTACTGCCTGGAAGCTACCTGAAAGGTAGCTGAATTACCTGAAAGGATGTTGGAGTGAGGTGGGAGTGGGTCTCTTCTCCCAGATGCTAAAATGAGAGGAAATGGACTCAAGCTGCACCAGGGAAGGTATAGGTTGGCTATTAGGAAATATTTCTTTCCTGAAAGTGGCATCAGAACAGGCTGCCCAGGGAGGTGGTGGAGTCATCATCCCTGAGCTGTTCAAAACCTCTGTGGACATGGCACTTCAGGACATGGTTTAGAGGTCATGGTGGTGTTGGGTAAAAGGTTGGACTCAGTGATCTCAGTGGTCTTTTCCAATGATTCTGTGAAGAAGGCAACACCATCACAGCTGGACACTTCTAGGCCACATCCCTGATGGCATCAGGGGTGACATTCCCCACTCACTTTCACCATCATGGAACCAGCAAGACACTGGCTTGAAGACCCCCAGGACCGTTGGCTGATGGAAGTGCTGAGATACAGTTTCAACTGTGCCTTGCCTGCCTTTGTTACCTCTAATCCAGACACATTGACAGCAGGACAGACTCCTACTGAGCCAGTGCTACAGCTTGACCCTGCAGATGGTAAAGATCTCAGGAAGTCTCCGTGTTGTAAAGCTCTGCTGCAGGGTGGAGAATTTTAATAAGGACAGGAAAAAGTAGCGAGAGACAGGGAGAAAGGGATACACTGCAAAGAACCTGACCTTATTTCCTCAGCCTGTGACTAAATCACACAGCTAAAAATAGGTAAGTGATTTGCTTTGATGCTGTAGGATTTTGCTGATACCACTTTTGTTACACATATAAATATAGAGATTTAATATAATATTTCCCTTACTGCAGTGTCTTCTATTAAGGCAGTGCTGAAGTCTCAAGAGCTGCTGCCTCTGGCTGCTGCCTTAAGCTGTGAGCTACAAGTAGAGACTTTTTGGCTCTGCAACTAATATGCTGCTGGCCTTTGGGAGAATGAAAGAGGAGTTTCTTCCAGGAGGGATGTTCAGTGTCGAGCGTTGTCCGTTCCTGCTTCTCCCAGGCTGTCATTCCAAACCAAGTGCAAATTTCCCTGCTCCTTTGTTGTGAGCAGCTGCTTTGGGAAGTTTTGGTTCCAGTCTCCCCCTCTTAATACTGGCTGGGGAGGATAAAACCAATCTGCCTCTGGAGGGTCTCAAGTAAATTGGCCTGGTGATACATGGGGATAGCTGTGAGATGCCCAGGGGTGGGCATGATGAGCCCACAGAAGCGATTAAGAGGAGACCAGTCTCTTTTGGTGCACCCCAGAGGCTGATACTGAGGCCAGACTGTTTCACATCTTCGTTAGTGACCACAGAGCACCTCAGTGTGGATGTAGGTGGTACCAAACCGTAAGGAGTGTTTGACAGACCAGATGGTTGTGGCATCATTCAGTGGGACCTTGATGTGCTGGAGAAGTGAGAGCAGGAATCCCATAGAGTTAAACAGAATCACAGAATCAACCAGGTTGGAAGAGACCTCTAAGATCATCCAGTCCAATCTATCACCCAGCTCTATCCAATCAACTAGACCATGACACTAAGTGCCTCATCCAGCAAGCTGTTGCCTGGGGAGGAATAACCCTAGGCACCAGCACAGGGTGGCTAGCAGCTTTTCAGAGAACATACTAGTCCTGAGTGGGCACCGGGCTGATCATGAGCCACCAACATGCCTCAGTTGCAAAGCCAGCCAACGGGCACCTGGGGACATTGAGCAGAGTATGCTCAGCCAGCAGGTGGAGGGAGGAAGTCCTGCTGCTTTTACCCAGCTGTGGGGAGACACATCTGGATTGTGGAGCCCCAGGTCCAGCCTGCTCCAGCTGGCATCAGCTGGATGAAGTGATAATGCAGAGATGCCAACTGGTCTCAGTGGTGTGATGAGTTTATTATATGGGGATTGGAGAGGAAAGTGAAGAGTCCATCTGCTGTGAGCTCTTCCTCAGGGCTTTAACTCAGCCCTCCCCATACCTGAAAGCTTTTCTTCTTTTCTGACTGAGCTGTGTTGGCTCTGCAAAGCATCTGAGGCTTGAAGTGTACAAATGGAGAGAATTATTTAATACTAAACAATTATTCTGTTGCATAAAACTCTTGTATTTGATACTAGGGAGCTTATGCTGAATGCAAACTTCCAGACAGAACTGTCAGGGAGCAGGAGAAAGGAGACAGGGATTTATTTAAATTCAGAGCAGAATGTCTCACCAGCACTCATCTTTCCCTCTTTTATTTCCCTCCAGCTTTCTCTTTCCTCATTCCCCTCAACTTTTTTTCTTTCTATTTGATAAAATCTCTGGTTGCACACAAAGGTAGCAGACTCTTGGAGCAGGCTGCCCAGGGAACTGGTGGAGTCACCATCCCTGGAGATGTTTGAATGAGATGTTTCTGCACATGGTCCAATAGTTGTGTAGAAGCAGATGTTGAGTTATGGTTGGATTCAATGATCTTAAGGCCCTTTCCAACCAGGCAGCTCTATGATTCTATGACTCTCCACCTTCTAAGTGGGCTCTGAGGGTTAGCTGCAGATGGGGAAACTGAGGAAACTGCTGTTCTTAGAGAACTTTGGTTTCCCAGGCTCCAAACATATCTCTGCTCTTCCTGGCTATCTGGGAAAATCCAAGAGGGTGCTGCTGCTCTCCCACATCTCCTACCAGCTCTTCACCTTTGGAAAAGACTGACACAAGCTCTGGTGAACGGTGCTCCTTGCAAAGAGCTGTGTAAATAAAGGCTGTAGCTGGGGGATGCCAGGAGCTGGCAGGGCAAGGACTGCCACTCTGTCAACATAACCCTGCTCCTGACAGGCCCTGTTATGTCGAAGCAATCCCTTGCCATGGCCCGAGTTTATCTCTAAGTCACTGGATTTACACTGGAGATCCGAGCAGCCTGGTAAATCTGCCACAGAGGCACCGGGGCAGCATCTATCTGCACATCCCTCTGTGTGGCTGGGGATTGTGCGTGCACAGCTCAGCCTGGCTGTGACTCTCTGTCCCTGCAGAGTCTGTTTGGCTCAGGGGGACTCTTAGCAACCATAAAATGTGCAATTAACACACCCTCCCCCCCTTTCCTACTGCACACTGTCTCATCAGGCTCCTGAGCTTAGGCAAACGCTACAGCTGCGAGGAGATGAGTGTGCTGCTTCCAGCCTGCAGCTGCCAGCCAGCCACCCGAGGACAGCTACTGCTTAAAAACCAGAGCCCTTCCCTCCTCACCATGGTCAGCCCCTGCCCGCTGGCCACCTTCTGCCAGCAGATCAACTGCTGGCATCATCCCCTTGCCCACCACCAGCCTCCTCCTGGCACTCATTCCAGGGCGACAGAGCTCTTGGTGCCATCCTGGTGCTGAGCCCATACAAAAGCACTAAATTAATTTCCATAGAGCCTCTCGGTCAAGCAGCTCAAAGCTTTTTAGAGACTTTAATTGAGCCTTGGAGTTAATGAAGCCTCACTAACGGGCCTGCTGGATAAAGGAGTGTTTATTATCCCCTGTTTTACAGAGGTTGTGCAGGGAGCTGGACAGGTTGCTGTGTTAGGGTGGGTTAGGGTTGTTTTCCCCTTCAAAAGTGACTGTGAAGCACAGAACGACCTGTCTTAGAAGAACTATTTTCAGAGAGTTTTCTTGGTGCACAAGTTTTGTTTCCCTCTTCCTCTCATTGGTTTCCTAAAGAAATGAAGAACAAACTTCAGAGTTGAAACAAATCCTTTGTCTCCACTGAAATTTTTCATGCAAACTAAGGCAACTCAGAATCACAGAATCACTTTGATTGGAAAAGATCTTGAGGATCATTGAGTCCACTCATGATTTACCTGCTAAGCCTGGTGCTAAACCATGATCCTTAGCACCACATCTCTGCCACTTTTAAACACTTCCAGGGATGGGGATTCAACCACTTCCCTGGGCAGCCTGTTCCAGTGTTTGAGAACTCTTTCAGTGAGAATTTTTTCTTAACACTCAGCCTAAACCTCCCCTGGCACAACTTGAGGCCATTTCTTTCTGTTCTATTAGTTGTTACTAGGGAGAAGATACCAGCATTCACCTGGCCCAGTCTCCTTTCAGGGAGAGAGCAATGAGGCCTCCCTTCAGCCTTCTCTTCTCTAGTCTAAACAGTTTAACCTCAATTCCCTCAACTGCTCCTCACCAGACCTATCCTTCAGACCCTTCACCAGCTTTGTTGCCCTTCTCTGGACACACTCCAGCACCTCAGTGTCCTTCTTGTAGTGATGGCCCCAAAACTGGACATACCAAAACTGGTATTTGAGGTGTGGCCTCATCAGTGCTGAGCCCAGGGGGACAATCACTTTCTCAGGTCCTGTTGGCCACACTATTGCTGATGCAGGCCAGGAAGATGTTGGTCTTCTGGGCCACCTAGGCCCACTGCTAGCTCATGTTCAGCTGGCTGTTGATCTATACCCTTTCTACCCGCCTGAACATGAGCCAGCAGTGTGCCCAGGTGGCCAAGAGAGCCAGTGGCATCCTGGCCTGCATCAGGAATGGTGTGGCCAGCAGGAGCAGGGAGGTCATTCTGCCCCTGTACTCTGCACTGGTTAGACCACACCTTGAGTACTGCATTCAGTTCTGGGCCCCCCAGTTTAGAAGGGACATTGAGATGCTTGAACGTGTCCAGAGAAGGGCGACGAGGCTGGGGAGAGGCCTCGAGCACAGCCCTACGAGGAGAGGCTGAGGGAGCTGGGATTGTTTAGCCTGGAGAAGAGGAGGCTCAGGGGTGACCTTATTGCTGTCTACAACTACCTGAGGGGTGGTTGTAGCCAGGGGGAGGTTGCTCTCTTCTCTCAGGTGGCCAGCGCCAGAACGAGAGGACACAGCCTCAGGCTGCGCCGGGGGAAGTTTAGGCTTGAGGTGAGGAGAAAGTTCTTCACTGAGAGAGTCATTGGACACTGGAATGGGCTGCCCAGGGAGGTGGTGGAGTCGCCGTCCCTGGAGCTGTTCAAGGCAGGATTGGACGTGGCACTTGGTGCCATGGTCTAGCCTTGAGCTCTGTGGTAAAGGGTTGGACTTGATGATCTGTGAGGTCTCTTCCAACCTTGGTGATACTGTGATACCTTCCCACTGCATGGAAAGCAGCTGTACCTCAAGAGTATAAATCCCCTGTGTCCAGAGGTCCCTCACCCAAGAGGTCAATTCTACACAATCTTTCCTCTACTACCCTTTAAGTACTGAAAGGCCACAAGAAGGTATTCTCGAAGCCTTTTCTTATCCAGGCTGAACAACCCTAACTCTTTCAGCCCAGCTTCATAAGGTGGGTTCACCAGTGCCTTACCATATTCATGTCCCAGCAGATTTTTTCAAGGAAATCCTTTGCATCTATGAAAAAAACAAACCAAACCAACCAACCAAACCCCTGAAACAACCAACCAACAAACAAAACCACCAGCAAAACAAACAGCACCAAACCCCAACCAACCAAAAAAACAACCCAAGAAAAAAAACCCTCTGTATCTATATCTAGATATATAATCAAAGAATGGTTTAGATGGGAAGGGACCCCAAAGATCATCTAGTTCCAACCTCCTGCCATAGGCAGGAACACCTTCCACTAGAACAGGTCACTCAAGGCCTCATCCAACCTGGCCTTGAACACCTCCAGGGAGGGAGCATCCACAACCTCCCTGGGCAACCTGTGCCAGTGTCTCACCACCCTCACTGCAAAGAACTTCTCACTAACATCTCCCCTCTGCCAGTTTAACCCATTCTTCCTCGTCCTGTCATTGCAAGACCTTGTCAATAGTCCCTCTCCAGCCTTCCTGTAGTGCCCTTTAACTACTGTAAGGCCACTATAAGTTCCCCTCGAAGCCTTCTCTTCTCCAGGCTGAAGAGCCCCAACTCTCTCAGCCTATCCTCAGAGCAGAGCTGCTGGAGCCCTCTGAGCACCTTCGTGGCCTCCTCTGGACTTGCTCTAACAGTTCTATCGCCTTCTTGTGTTGGGGGCTCCAGAACTGCACACAATACTCCAGGTGGGCTCTGAGGAGAGCAGAGCAAAGGGGCAGAATCCCCTCCCTTGCCCTGCTGCCCACACTGCTCTTGCTGCAGCCCAGCACACTTTGAATCTATGAAAAAATCCTTTGAATCTATAAAAAACCCAACCCAACTCAAACAAAAAAAAACCAAACAAATAAACCTCCAAAGCAATCAAACAAAAAACACCACCAAAACAAAAGCCAAGCAGATAAAAAAAAACCCAAACCAAAACAAATGAAGAAAAAACCTCTATATATTATAGAATCACAGAATCAACCAGAGTGGAAGAGACTTCCAAGATCATCCAGTCCAACCTAGCACCCAGCTCTATCCAATCTACCAGACCATGGCACTAAGTGCCTCATCCAGGCTGTGTTGAATACCTCCAGGGACGGTGACTCCACCACCTCCCTGGGCAGCCCATTCCAATGGCAGATTTATATATATATATATAAAACCCATACATCTATGTTTGTGTGTGTGTGTATATATATATATATATATATGTGAAACGAAGTCTACTCTGCTTTCTGATTGCCCCGGGAGAAGGCAGAGCTGCATCCACCACCGCACAGCTTCTCAACGCTCCCCATGCACTGCCTGAGAGTGAAGCCGGGAAGGGGATTTGAGGGCTGCTAGCCGAATTTTGGTGGATCCGGAATGTAGTTTCCAGCTGAGCTCTGTGCGCAGCAGGTGGCGTTCCAGCTCCACGGCAGACGGACGGAGCAGCCGGGATGCGCCGGGATGCGCCGGGCTGGGCGGTGCGGGGAGGCGCAGAGCCGCTCGGCGGTGCACAGAGGGAAAGGAGCGGGCTCGGTTCCCTCCAGCCCCCGGGATTCCTTGCAGTGCCCCGGGTTTGCCTCCCTGGCAGCGCTGGGGTTTGCTGGACTATCCCCTGCCTCGCAGGGAGGAGGTGCAGAGCTCTGATCCATTCTGCCAGCCCAAAGTATCTGGGGCTCTTGCAGCTAAATCTGTCTGTATCTGCCTGGAAATCCACCGCTATGGGGTGGTCGGCAACGGGGGAGAAGGCATCTTCTTTCTAAAATACAGAATCGTAGAATCACAGAGCTGTTTTGGTTGTTGGAAAAGAACAAACATTGAGGACAGGCTACAAGAGTTGGGGCTTTTCAGCATGGGGAAGAGAAGGCTTTGAGGAGACTACATAAAGGCCTTCCAGTATCTGAATGGGGCCTAGAGGAAGGCTGGGGAGGGACTATTGACAAGGTCTTGCAATGGCAAGATGAGGAGGAATGGGTTTAAACTGGCAGAGGGGAGACTGAAACTGGATGTTAGGAGGAAGTTCTTTGCAGTGAGGGTGGTGAGACACTGGCACAGGTTGCCCAGGGAGGTTGTGGCTGCTCCCTCCCTGGAGGTGTTCAAGGCCAGGTTGGATGAGGCCTTGAGTGACCTGTTCTAGTGGGAGGTGTCCCTGCCTATGGCAGGACACTTTGAGTGCTGTGTCCAGTTCTGGGCCACTCAATTTAAGAAAGATGTTTGAGGTACATGTCCAGAGAGGGGCAGCAAGGCTGGTGAGGGGCCTGGAACACAGCCCTGTGAGGAGAGGCTGAGGGAGCTGGGGGTGTGCAGCCTGCAGAAGAGGAGGCTCAGGGCAGGCCTCATGGCTCTCTACAGCTACCTGAAGGGAAGTTGTGGCCAGGAAGGGTTGGGCCCTGCTCCCAGGCACCTAGGGACAGAACAAGAGGACAAAGTCTCAACCTGTGCCAGGGCAGGTTCAGGCTGGATGTTAGGAAGAAATTCTTCATGGAAAGAGAGATTGGCATTGGAATGGGCTGCCCAGGGAGGTGGTGGAGTTCCCATCCCTGAAGGTGTTTAAGAGGAGGCTGCATGAGGCACTTAGCACCATGTGTTAGTTAATTAGAAGGTGTTAGGAGATAGGTTGGACTCTAAGATCTTGGAGGTCTTTTCCAACCTGGTTAATTCTGTGATTCTTTGGGATCCCTTCCAACCTAAACCATTCTATGACTCTATGATCATTGAGTCCATCCATTATTAATCCAGCACTACCAGGTCACCACTAAACCATGTCCCTCAGTGCCACAGCTCCACAGCTTTCAAACCCCTCCCAGGAACGAGAGCTCCACCACTGCCTGTTCCAGGGCTTGGTAACCCTTGTGGACAAGAAATGTTTCCTAATAACACAAAGGCCTCTTGAAATGATCAGTAATTTCCCAAGCTTCCTTCCTTTCATCTCCCCAGGTTTAACCCTGTCCTTGTTTCTGTCCTGGCTGTACAGGGAGGGCCTGGAGCACCCTGGTGATGCAGTCTTCATCTTTGGTCATTTTTTTCCCCCTGCTGCTTTTAAACACAGTTGAATTTTCAACTTTAGAAAAGCTGCAAGGACTTTGCCAGAACCACTGCAGTAGGAATTGTACTACAACTAAATATAGAAAGGAAACTTTGGATGAAATACAGGCTTGGGTGCATTTTGGCAAGAGGCTCAGTGTTTTCCTCACAGTGCTGGCTCTGTGTGGAGCAGAATATTCCCAGGAATAGATGTGGATGGCACTTGGGGCTGGTGTTTTGAGATGTGTAGGGTAAGTTTGCATCAGCATGCGAGGATTTAGCAAGTAGAATAGAGCTGAACTCAGATTTTATCTCCTGTGAACCTCCCAGGGCTTATTTCATTCCAAAGTAGAAATAAACTTATTTTTTCCCTGTCAGTATAAAGAGAGAATAATCTAGAAAGAAATATTTGCATTTAGCATCATTATCATCAGCACTGAACTGGTTTGGCTTTGGCAGTTGTTAAGATCGCTCTGACACTTCCATCTTGACTTTTAGAGTCTTTTACAAGTGATAATGCAGTAAAAGTCCAACAAAACAGGAAAAAAAAAAAGGAAGCCAAAATAAATGGCAAAGTAGAACTGTATCAAAGCAATAAAATGTAAAGTGGAGTTGCCGTATACCTGCAAGCCACTTTGCATTCACTGAATATCATCTACAGCCTGGAAAATCTTCTGTGGAGTAACTTCTGACCCAGCTGTGCTCAGATTTTCATTTGTGCTGGAAGGAGTAGCAGGTATTTGTGATTTTCAGGTCAGGAGGAATTGTAACTTGCAGTGTTATTCCTATTTGTATGTGAATATTAGCATATAAACACCTCTGCATTTATAATTTGGGTGTTTTTTTTTCAGCTACTCAGTCATGATTTAGCAGACACAATGCCTGGGGGATATCCTGCTGGTCAGGTGTTCAGCCCTTCCCCTAGAAGACAGCAATACTGGATGAAGTGGGGGAGTGGGAAGCAGGCAGGGGACTGCAGGGATACTCTGAGGATTTGCTGTGCAAAGCAAGGGGCTAGGGGAGCCCTCAGCCCCTTTGCCCCCTCCACATACACATGGTGTCCCATGGCAGACAGAGCGATGCCTTTAGGCAAATGAGTTGGTCTGAGACATGCAGATAAGGCTGGGAAGGGCCTGCCTGAGCCTTCCCAAGCAAAAGTTCTTTGAAGGAGTTTTGAGGCACTGACGCTGTTGGAAAGAGGTATGAAGGACCTTGAAAATTAACCAGCTGAAGGTCTGTCCCCTATTACCCATAGACTAATTTTATCAAGGAAGGTTCTTGTGCCTGAGGACAATAACAACTACTCCTTGCAGGATGCAAAGGCACAGGTGGGTGCCGTGGGATGGGCTCTGCTACCCAGACCATCTCTGCATCTGGCAGACAGCTCACTTTGTCTTTCCCAGGGCAACCTGGCCCCAGAAAGGCACAGAAGATACCTCAGCTGCCACCATCATCACGTGCTTATGAAATGAGATCCACCAAGGGTGCCTGTGAACTTGTGCATGGGCCAGTGTCCTGGAAGGCTAATAGGCCTAAAAAATGCTCTGGCTTCCCCACCCTTCCGCCAATGGGGGAAGCAAGGGCAGGAGGAAAACAAAGGCTTGAGGCATTATGTCCCCTCCCAAAGTGATGAACAGGTACTCACAGATGTTTAGGTACTTGTTGGTGTCCTGCCCAAACCAGGGTGAGCAAGACCTGAGGTCACATAATGTGGTCTGGTTTGCAAATGCCATTCTGATTGGTGAACCTCTGTGGCCAAAGGAGCTTTTGCACTCGGGCAAGGAATAGAAATTGAGCTAAGGTGCAAGCAGTTGTGCTGCCTCTGCCTCATGTCTCAAGTCTGCTAAAGAAAAAGTGAAAGAGGGACAGAATGGCTGAGGAGCTCTGGAAGAAGATGTTCACCTGCTACATAGGAGAACCTGCTCCAGACCATGGGTCCTAATTGAAAGAGGAGGAATAATGAATCTGAATGTTTCACAACTCAGCCTCAGCCTCTTTATCACCAGTACACTGGACCAGCAGCATGGATAACTCTCCCTGAAGTGTTATGAGAAAATTAAAAAGGTCTCATTATACTCCACACTGGAAACAAATAAATATTATTAATAGTTTTACTTCATCCATCTCTCACAAGAGAGACTTTTTGCTTCCAACTATAGTCCAAGGTTGCTTTTGCTGGAATAAGATTGGGAATTTCAGGGTCATCCCAGTCTCAGCTTATGATGCTTTGCTGCTCCCCAGAGCCTCTCAGGGTCTCTGCTTGGGGCTACGTCCTTCATCTCAGCCCTCTCTGGAGGGACGACCAGCTCTGAGCTACTCACACATTCCCACTGCTTCTGTGGGAGGTGGAAATGGCTCCTAACCGTCCTTGACCTACCCCGAGAGGGCGGTTATGAAGCATAATTAATTTCAGTTTAAGAAGAGCTTTAGAGTTCCCAAGAAGAAAAATGCTGGAGAAGTGCAAACCATGATTAATCATTATTATTATTTCTATAAATTCCCATTTCAGCTTGGTTGGAAAACAGAGGACATTTATCCATGCCTATGAAAGGAGAAAACAGAGATTGGCCTGGCTCTCCCCTCAGCCCATGGGGCTGCAGTCACGTCTGTGCAGTTACACCCGATTAGCATCAGTGCATGTGGGAAGAGAATCAGACCCCATGGTTGCTTTTTCTCTCTGCTAATGGATGGTGCTAAATTGCTGTTACTCTCTCTCCCTGAAGCATGCGGGAGATGGTTCAGTACTCGCTGTTCCTCTCTTTCTCCCTTGTGGAGAGGTTGGAAGGTTTAATTCAATCATATTCTTAAATGAAAATGAAAGTGCAATGAAAAAAAAGCCACACACACACACACAAAACTAACAGCAACACCAACAAAACCCACCCCTGCACAGATGTCTGAGAAGAATTCTGTCTTCAGTGAGTTTTGATCTGTATCTGAGAAGAGCAAGACAAAACGCTGCGATTGACACCCTTGTTCTGCTCAAGGTGCTTTGGAGAAAGCTTTTAGAGCAAAAGGTTTCCCTTGCTGGAAGGGGAGCGGAGGAAGTCCAGGTTGCACAGATTTCTGCTTTTTGGGTTCATTTCAGTTGATTTTCCCTCTCTCTCTCTGCTGTGTAAAGATGTGAGAGCCAGTGAAGTTTTCCTTTTCAGGAGAAAGCAGCCCACCCCAGTGGAAGAGCAGGGATTTCCAAACCAACACTGTCCTGCCTCCTGACCACTGATACCCCTCTGAAAAGGTCCTTCTGCCTTGGAAAGGCCACTCCCCTGAGAGGTCACAAAGCACCCAAACACTCTTCACCCTATGTGGAGTGTGTAAGCCTGAGAGGTGACGACAGGAGGAGTCCAAGTGACTCTCCCAAGGTCTGCCAGAGACTCCTCACACAGGATTAAAGGATATTGGGGGTAGGAAAGGGACCCAAGGAGATCGAGTCCAACCCCCCTGCCAGAGCAGAAGCACACAATCTAGCTCAGGTCACACAGCAACACATCCAGACAGGCCTTGAAAGTCTCCGGAGAAGGAGACTCCACAACCTCACTGGGCAGCTTGTGCCAGTGCTCTGGCACTTACAGTAAAGAAGTTCCCCCTTGTGTTGAGCTGGAACCTCTTTTGCTGCAACTTACACCCATTGCTTCTTGTCCTATCCCAGGGAGCAGTGAGCAGAGCCTGTTCCCCCTCTCCTGACCCCCAGCCCTCAGATATTCATAAACATTTATGAAATCCCCTCTCAGTCTTCTCTTCTCCAGACTAAACAGCCCCAAGACCCTCAGCCTCTTCTCATCAGGCAGTGCTCCAGTCACCTCATCATCCTCATAGTCCTCTGCTGGACCCTCTCCAGCAGATCCCTGTCCCTCTTCAACTGGGGAGCCCAAAACTGAACACAGTACTCAAAATGAGATCTCACCAGGGCAGTGTAGAGGGGAAAGAGAACCTCCCTTGATCTGCTGGACACACGCTTCCTAATGCACCCCAGGATCCCATTGGCCTTCTTGGCCACAAGGGCACATTGCTGTGCCATGCTTAACTTGTTAGCCACCAGCACTCCCAGGTCCCTCTCCACAGGGCTGCTCTCCAGCAGTCACCTCCCAGCCTGTACTGGTGCAGTTCATCATTCCTCCCCAGATGCAGGACTCTGGACTTGTCCTCATTTGGTTCCTCTGTACCCAGCTCTGTCTGTTCAGGTCTCGCTGGATGGCTGCACAGCCTTCAGCTGCCTCAGCCAAGCCTCCCAGTTTGGTGGCATACACCTGCCACCCAGGATGCTCTGCCAAACATTGGCCTTGTCTAGATGCTGGGAGGCTTTCAATTGTATTCCCATGTGAGTCTGGTTTGGCTTTTGCTACAAATCAGAGATGTCTCATTTCAGTGATGATGACACATCCCTGGCTGGGTATGTGACACTTTGCTGGGGCTGGCATGCCTGCTGGGTCACTTGGCACCATATCACATGTCTGGTCTGAGTTTTCACCTTGGGATGGCTTTATTCAGATCCATTCTTTGGCATGGTTGGAGCACTGGGAATCCCATGACCTTCCCTCTTCCATGCCATCAAACTCAGGCTCCAAAGGGAGTGAGAGGTATTTCTCCAGGGAGTTCACCTTGCTCATGTATCACCAAGAAAACAGCAAGATCCACTGTGGTGTCAGCTGACCATAAACTGATATGGTTGTTAATGCAGCTTCCCCAAGTTCATGTTTTCCCTAACTAGGAGCACCAAAATGTCAACCTGTCCTCAGGGGTACATCAGCCTCCTGAGCTGCAGTCAGTAACAAGATTAGAGGCCATGCTGGTCAGAAGTGCCATCTCTCCTGCCTCTGCTCACTCACTCACTTGCACTTATTTTTTTATTAGCTGAGTTTTTATCTCCACTGATGTATTTTTTTTCCCTTCCTTGTTTCCTCAGTCTTCAATGAGACAAATGTGAGCTGACACAGACAGAGAGCATCACCTCCCCTGTCCCTGCATTTCAGCTCCCTCCTGCTTCTTCTGCAGGCTGGCCAGCTAGCCAGCATCACCTAGGGGACAGGGACAGCTCCTGCTCAGGTCCTGTTCCCCAGGGAAAGTCTCTCCCAGGTGAAGCTTTTCCCTGTGAATGTGAAAGGTGAAAAGCTGCTCTAACTGAAATAAACCTGCAGCTGGGAGAAAGGCAAGTTTGCTGCTGGAGGCAGAAGCAGGGAGAAGAGAGGGAGACAGGGAAAAGCAGACATCCCCACCCAGCTGGGTGCTGTCTGAGGGGTTTGTGCTTCATGAGCACTGGAAGAGCTTCTGGATGGAGAGATATGAGCCTAGTAAAGAAGAGAAACACAAACCATGCCCCTGTCCATGCGAAACACCTACAGAACTAGATCAGGAAGGCTCATTGCTGGGGAAGTATCTCCTTTTGTTGCAGGGAGCAGTGCTCAGGAATGGTGACAGCCCCATCCAACCTGGCGAGAGGGAATGGGAGGTGAGAAGCTTTGATGCCCACAAGGGCACATGCTTCAAGGAATACAGGTCCCTACTCTGTCCCAGCAGAACTGCTCAGCTCCTGCTGCCCAAGGAGGAGAGGGAGTGTTTGCTTCTTATCACACTTCACTTTTAGTTTGATTTCAAGCGCCTTTTTATTAACCTGTAGTCTCCTGCTGTAGCAGGGAGCTGAGTGTTTGATTAATGGCCCCTGGAATATTATCGAGTTTGAAAGGCTGCTTAGTTGAAATTTGCACTGAATGTTGCTGGCTGAGTTTCCTTGGGTTTTTTTTGGCAGCCATTTCACACCACAGTTGCCACAGATGAAAAGAGTGCAGGTAGGGACGAGAGAGATGGGAGCAGGATTCCTGCACCACGGACAAGAGCTTGCAACTATATAGAATCATAGGATGGCTTAGGTTGGAAAGGACTTCAAAGGTCATCCAGTTCCAACCCCACGCCTTAGGCAGGGACACCTCCCACTAGAGCAGGTCACGCAAGGCCTCATCCAACTGGCCTTGAACACCTCCAGGGAGGGAGCAGCCACAACCTCCCTGGGCAACCTGTGCCAGTGTCTCACCACCCTCACTGCAAAGAATCCTTTCCTAACATCCAGTTTCAGTCTCCCCTCTGCCAGTTTAAACCCATTCCTCCTCATCCTGTCATTACAAGACCTTGTAAATAGTCCCTCCCCAGCCTTCCTGTAGGTTGCCTGCAGCTACTGGAAGGCTACTGTAAGGTCTCCTTGAAGCTTTCTCTTCTCCAGGCTGGAGAACCCCAACTCTTGTAGCCTGTCCTCATAGCAGAGCTGCTGCAGGTCTCTGAGCGTCTTCGCGGCTCTCCTCTGGACTCACTCCAACAGTTCCATGTCCTTCTTGTGTTGGGAGCTCCAGAACTGCACACAGTACTCCAGGTGGGGTCTGAGAAGAGCAGAGCAAAGGGGCAGAATCCCCTCCCTTGCCCTGCTGGCCACACTGCTCTTGCTGCAGCCCAGCACACCGTCGACATCTTTGCAATGTTCATCTCTGGAGGTCCCTTCCAACCCCTACCATTCTCTGATCTGCAAAGCCACCTTGGAGGTATCTCCTGAGACGGACTCATGAAGCAGTTAGTGAGCTCTGAGCCCTTTGGAGTGATTGATCTTCTGCAGGCATTGGGACTGGCACCACAGGGACTCCAGTCCCTGAAGAGGTGACTCACAGGGAGAGAAGTGTGGCCAAAACTTATTAAACTTTCCTTGAAGTAGAAACATTAAAAAAAAATATCTTTTTTTTCTAAGAATTTATTTTCCTGACTTTTTAATACAATATTTGACCTTCCAGAGTGAGGGAATGAAGGACTTTTTTTTTTCTCCCTTTAAAAATAACTTGACATTTTCCATGGAAGAAGGTGTCTTCCATCCAGATCTCATTTGGTCTTACACCCTGCAAAGCACACTCATACCACCAACTCTTCGCTTTTTTACCCATGAAATTCACCCATGAAATGAGGGAATTATGAAATTAACTGTCTTGAGAACTCAGCTGGACTTGGCTCAGTCTAATAAAGATGAAGGCTCACAGTAGGCACCTGTATAAATATTTTAAAACTATCTGTGTGGTGCAGCTGGGCTCAAACCTGAGGAGCTCTGATGTTGCATCTCTTACTTCACTGAGCATCAGCTCCTCCCTGAGCATCAGCTCTGCTGAAGGAGGGCACAGATCACAGTAGCTCCTTCTTAGTAACCCCAAATCTCAGACTTGGAAAAGCAGCACAGCCCTGGAGATAGTGTAGGAGAGCAGGATCCAGCATTCCCCACTGACTGGGCTCTGAAGGTTGATTTTTGGAGCCTATTCCCCAGGTAATACACAACCTCACCATGAGATATCCAGGGGAAGCTGCAGGTGCTGCATTATTAGGATTTCTGGGCCACTTTTCAAGCTCTACCAGTGATGTGCATCATCCTGGACCAGCCTTTAGTATTTCCTCAGGCCTTTGTTTTTGTCTTTCCCCTCTCTGCATCTTTAAGGTCTAGTCTTCCCATTCCAGATGTGAACTCTGCCCAACACTTGGCAAAAAGTGGCCCTTAATTCCTACTCTTGTCCCATCAAGCCACATTTTTTCCCTTCTTCCTACAGCTCCAAAAGATCCCAGCCCACTCCTGCCTTCCATGACCATGGCTAGTGCCTCTGACCACCACACACCATCCCCTGCCTTAATCCCTTCCTAGGTTTGACAGCCCTAAAGACAGTACAATGACAAGGTGACATTAAAGTGACCTTGGCAATGGGGAAGTTGTAAGTAGATGGGCTGGAAGGTGAGGCATAGGAAGCTTCATGTAAAGGTGAGAATTTTTTCCCTGTGAGGGTGACAGAACACTGGCACAGGCTGCTCAGGGGGGGCTATGGGGTCTTCCTCTCTGGATTTATTCAAAACCTGCCTGGATGTGTTCCTGTGTGATCTGGTATAGGTGATCCTACTCTGGCAGACGAATTGGATCACAAGATCACAGGATCACAAGATGTCAGGGGTTGGAAGGGACTCAAAGAAATCATCGTGTCCAACCCCCCTGCCAGAGCAGGACCATACAATCTAGCTCAAGTCACACAGGAACACATCCAGACAGGCCTTGAAAGCCTCCAGAGAAGGAGACTCCACAACCTCTCTAGGAAGCCTGTTCCAATGCTCTGGGACCCTTACAGTACCTCCTGTACTGCAGCTTACATCCATTGCTCCTTGTCCTATCTCAGGGAGCAAGTGAGCAGAGCCTGTCCCCCCTCTCCTGACCCCCAGCCCTCAGACATTCATAAACAATTATTAAATCCCCTTCTCCTCTCCAGACTAAACAGCCCCAGGTCCCTCAACCTCTCCACATCAGGCAGTACTCCAGTCTCCTCATCATCTTGATAGGTCTCTGCTGCACCCTGTCCAGTAGATCCCTGTTCCTCTTCAACTGGGGAGCCCAAAACTGAACACAGTACTCAAGATAAGGTCCAATCAGGGCAGAGCAGAGGGGAAAGAGAACCTCCCTTGATCTGCTGGACACACTCTTCCTAATGCACCGCAGGATCCCATTGGCCTTCTTGGCCACAAGGGCACATTGCTGTGCCATGCTTAACTTGTTAGCCACCTGGACGCCCCAGGTGCAGGGCTCTCTGCAGGGCTGCTCTCCAGCGGTCACCTCCTAGTCTGCACTGGTCCAGATGCAGGACTCTGCACTTGTCCTTATTTAACCTCATTTGGTTCCTCTGTGCCCATCTCTGTCTGTCCAGGTCTCACTGGATGGCTGCACAGCCTTCAGCTGTCTCAGCCAAGCCTCCCATTTTGGTGTTATCTGCAATCTTGCTGAGCAGACTCTGTCTGTCTGTCTGCCTGCTTGCCCCTCATCATTGTCATTGATGAAGATGTTGAACAGCACCTGACCCAGCACTGATCCCTGAGGAATTCCACTGGTTACAGCTCTCCAGCTGGACCTGGTACCATTGATCACTGGATGAGCTTTTGAGGTCACTTCCAGCCTCTGCCATTCTGTGATTGGTGGTTTAGGCTACCATTGTGAACTTCAGAGCATCATCTCCCTTTATTCTAGCTTGTAACTACAGACTAAGAAACAAAGAGAGTCTTCTGCACTGGGCTTTGGAGAGAGGAGGAAAAAGAAAACAGCTGCTGCATCTAAGCTGGGATTTCCCAGAGTAAATATATTATAAAATTACATTAGAGCATCTTTTTAGTTGCATATAAAAGCTGGGAAATGAATATCTGCTCTGTAATTGCTGCAAAGGGCCTGAACCAGCCATTTCTATTTGCAGTTACATATTTCAATACACTTTGATTTATTTCCATTAGAGTGAATGTTCCTGTTCATGGATATTTGGAGGGATTCAGAGCTCTGTCCGAAACTGATGCTGATTTTCACCCGGTTAAAGCCACACTCCCCCTCAACCTCAGCTGTTTCCCCTCCCTCCATGCCCAGGGGAAAGCGGCAAGGAAAGTATAATAAACATTTTGGAGATGATTGCTTTAGCTCAAACAGAAAATTAACTTCCTGAGAGCTTTGAGGGAAACAAGTGAGCAAGCAAACAGAATCTCTTCCTCTCTCTTTAGGACATTGCTGTGGTAGTAGGTCTGATCGGGCAAACGTGGGCTTATCCATGCCCTGGCTTGCCCAGATGTGTTTCCCTGCTCCTCCTTCTGTGCTGGGGGAAGCAACCGTGGGAGGGGAAGGCACTAGCCCTGGCTTAGCCTAATGTGGTGAAGCCTGGCAAAGTGCCATTGCCATTGGCTAATCGATGTCCAATGCCCCATTAGTCTCGGGACGGATATTGATCAAAGGGATAAGCAGGTAGCACAGGGCTGCTGCTGCCTCGTTTGCATCCTGAATTTGCCTGGAGAGCTTACCAGGAATAGGCTCTAAATGCCTGCATGTGATCAGCCTGCATAGCCAGCATGACATTGTGCCAAGCCTGTACACCACATTGCATCCTGCCTGCCCCTCTGCAAGTCTCCTGTCAACATGGGAAGTCCTGGAGATACACAGATTGTCCAGAGCACCAGCTCAGAGACTGTGCTATAGACTCCCAGCTTCCCGAGAAAAAGAGCCTGGGAACTCCGACAGCAACCCCTCCAGGTGCTTTGGATACTCTCTGAGTTACACTTTGTGATGTCATTTAGTGCCATGGTCTGGTTGATTGGCTAGGGCTGGGTGGTAGGTTGGACTGGATGATCTTGGATGCCTCTTCCAACCTGGTTGATTCTATGACTCTATGATTTGTGGATGCAGCCAGACCTGCTGGGTTTAAATTGAGTCCAAGTTTTGCAGCTTACTTAACTAAACTAGGAAGTGGAGAAAGCTGCTTGCATACCTTGTTCTGAAAGCTCAAAGTCAGGAAATGAGAAGGTTACACTGCTCCTTTTCTTTTTTTTTTCTTTCATTTTTTAAAAATCCAGATCTGAAATAAGAATTTGTTCCTTCAGATTTTTTTTTTCTAAAGAGAGCAAGAGTTTGGTCTAGCAAGAAATCAGCTCAGTAGGAGTGTGAGAGAGACCCAGTTTTAAACTCCTGCTGTGAACCACGCAGTGGATATTACCTACCTTCCCTTATCCTATCAGGTTTCTGGTCCTCCTTTAGAGTTTTGAGCAGTAATTCCTCCTTGAGGACATTTACTCTTGAACCTGAAACACATCTACAGAGGAAAAAAAAAAATCTCACTTTAATACATTTCTCATTAAATATAAGTAATTACAGACTGACCTATTTGATGCTTTGGGCTGTGCTGTGAAATGTCACACCCATGAACTTAGTGTTTCATAGAATCATAGAATGGTTTAGGTTGGAAGGGACCTCAAGGATCATCCAGCTCCAACCCCCTGCCATAGGCAGGGACACCTCCCACTAGAGCAGCTTGCTCAAGGCCTCATCCAGCCTGGCCTTGAACACCTCCAGGGAGGAAGCATCCACAACCTCCCTGGGCAACCTGTTCCAGTGTCTCACCACCCTCACTGTAAAGAACTTCCTCCTAACATCCAGTCTAAATCTCCCCTCCTCCAGCTTAAACCCATTCCCCCTTGTCCTGACATTACCAGACCTTGTCAATAGTCCCTCCCCAGCCTTCCTGTAGGCTCCCTTCAGATACTGGAAAGCCACTCTAAGGTCTCCTCGAAGCCTTCTCTTTCCTTCAGACTTGTCCCACAAGCACCACTGAACGTAATTCCCACGCAAGACACTCCCCATACCCATGCCTTTGGAGACAGTCCTGGCTTATTTTCCTTTATTTTTAGTTCTTAAAAAATCATTATTTGTTGTGGAAGCATTTCTTGCTGGCAGAGGACATGATTTGATAAACGTGAGCAACCCATGCTGCAAAGAGTGTCCTAGAGCCTGTCTCGGAAGCAGGAACTAAGGCGATGTAACAGCCCCCAGGTCCAGCTGCAAGTGGGCAGGATCTGCTGACTGCAGGAGGCTGGCCCCACAAATGTTTGCTTTAAGCCTTAACCTATCTATGCCTTCCACATGTACCAATCTTAAGCTAGCTGCATATGCCTCTGCTAAGTTTGGCATAAAAGACTCTGTATCGCCACAACCCTGGAACACAAACCTATGAGGAGAGGCTGAGGGAGCTGGGGTTGTTTATCCTGGAGAAGAGGAGGCTCAGGGCAGACCTCATTGCTGTCTACAACTACCTGAAGGGAGGTTGTAGCCAGGTGGGGGTTGGTCTCTTCTCCCAGACAACCAGCAACAGAACAAGGGGACACAGCCTCAAGCTGTTCCAGGGGAGGTCTAGGCTGGATGTTAGGAGGAAGTTGTTGTCAGAGAGAGTGATTGGCATTGGAATGGGCTGCCCAGGGAGGTGGTGGAGTCATTGTCCCTGGGGGTGTTCAGGAAAAGACTGGTTGAGGCACTTAGTGCCATGGTCTGGTTGATTGGATAGGGCTGGGTGATAGGTTGGACTGGATGCTCTTGGAGGTCTCTTCTAACCTGGTTGATTCTATCCTATTCTATCTAACAAAGGGAGGATGATCTAACCATATTGGTGTCTGTCGTTACTCTGGCCGCGACCTTTCACTGGCAATTTGTGGTCTTGTCCTGATTTGGATCTGCAGGACTCTAAATGCCTCCTCAGACACACACTCCTGATATAGAATTATGAAAACTTCATTCTGCCAAACTGCCCTGTCCCACAGGAGGCATTTTAGTGATTTGTAGGATCATAGAATTGGAAGGGACATTGAGGTGCTGGAGCAGTGTAGAGAAGGGCGACAAGGCTGGGGAGAGGTCTGGCAAACATGAGCTATAAGGAGTGGCTGAGGGAACTGGAGCTGTTTAGTCTGGAGAAGAGGAGGCTGAGAGGTGACCTTATTGCCCTCTACAACTTCCTGAAAGGAGGTTGTGGTGAGGCTGGAGCTGGTCTCTTCTCCCCAGTTACTAATGATAGGACAAGAGGAAATGGCCTCAAGTTGCATCAGGGGAGGTTTAGGTTGGATGTTGGGAGGAAGTTCTTTCCTGAGCAGGTGGTCAGGCACTGGAACAGGCTGCCCAGGGAGGTGGTGGAGTCACCATCCCTGGAGGTGTTTAAAGAAAGAGTGGATGTGGTGCTTGAGACTGTGGTCTAGTGATGAATGATGCTGGGATGAAAGTTGGACTGGATGATCCTGGTGGTCCTTTCCAACCATAGCGATTCCTAATGATTAGATGTTGTGCTGAGGGATTTGGGTTAGTCAAGGACTTGTCATTCTGAAACTGATGATTGGACTCAATGATCTTGAAGGGCTTTTCCAATCTAAGAAATTCTATGATTCTGTGATTCTGTGGATCTTAAAGATCATCCAGATTCAACCTCCCTGCCATGAGCAGGGACACTTCCCACTAGCCCAGGTTGCTCAAAGCCTCATCCAGCCCGGTCCTAAGTCCCTTCTTCAATTCCCATCAGCCAGCTGAGCTGCAGTAACAAAATCTCTGCCTGGTGTGAGCTTGCTGCTGCCACCAAGCAGCTGTTGTGAGCTCAAACCACCTTCTGAAGCTTTGCCCACCTTTCCTTCTCAATTCAGCTAATGCATTTCATGTTGTAAGGGAGCAGGAATACTTGCAAGCCACTGCCTCTTGGAGGCTTGGTAACTTAACTGATGCACAGAATATGCCCCATTTGCTGAATTTTAATGGAGGGCTGATGTATTTTTTTTTCCCCTTCTGAACTACAGAATTGGTTTTGGGGCATCTAGAATGCAGCTGGCCAAGAAGCCAAATGTTGAAAAAGAGGAGTTCCAAATAGAGCTTTCCTGTGTAGTTTGGGGGTTGTTTTTCTCAAGATGGTGCATGGATGCCTGTGGTCATTCCTGATTTTCATACAATCAATCACAGAATGGTTTGGGTTGGAAAGGACCTTAAAAATTATCTAGTTCCAACCTTCCCACCATAATCAGGGGCAGCAGACCAGGTTGCTCAAGGCACCAGTCAATCTAGCTTTGAGCACTTCCAGGCCTGGCTTTGAACACTTCCAGACCTGGCTCTGAATACTTCCAGATCTGGTGTGAACTGTTCCAGATCTGGCTGTGGACACCAGTTTCACCCCAAAGCTGTATTTCTCCAAGCTACATGGGTGAAGCCTTCCTGCAGCCAGTGTTCCCTGCGCTTGACTTCTCCATCTCAATCATTGTCACCACCCCTAACACAGGGCATGGGAATGGTAATAAATGGATTTTGCCTTGTTTTCATAGAAATTTTAATCCTTAGAGACCTACACATTTATCTGCTCCTGTGGCTGTGGGGAGGCTGAGGCTCGTTGGAGGGATGCAAGGAGGGGAGCAGGGGCTGCTGGAGCGAGCTCAGTCCATATGTCCACAGGCATCCTGGAGACTGGTGCAATATGGAGCAGTTCAGTGTTTGATGAATGTTGTCATTAGTGTTTGTGGCACTTATGGGCTTCCATTTATCCTGAGCAACAGTGATTTATATCCAGGGCATATATCCAGGTAAAAAAGTATTTGAAAAACTAAGGGAAGGGGTCTCAAAGAGCTTTAGCCTCTTCCCCTCTTCTCCTTCCCCGTAAACAAATCATAGTTCAAAGCATGCAGGGGGAACACTGTGTGAGGGGGAACTTCCCCTTCTTCCCATGGCTGTCCTCACAGCCCCAGTGCTGCCATGGGCAGTTACTGTGCTTAAGAAGAGCCTTTATACCTAAAAAATGAGCCTTTAAAGGTTCCTGACATTTCTCCTTTTTGTCATCCTGCCTCTCCCTCTCTTCACCCTGCCTCATGTGCTGTTCAGCTTGCATCTTTCCAAGCTCCTGCTCAGGCAGGTGATGGTTATAGATCTGCAAAGGGATGCATCTTAGTAGGTGGGAAAAGGAGCCTGAAAGAGTTGGGGCTGTTTAGTCTGGAAAAGAGGAGGCTCCCAGGTGAGCTTCTTGTGGCCTTCCAGGATCTGAAGAGGGCTACAAAATAGCTGGGGAGGGACATTTTAGGCTGTCAGGAAGTGACAGGACTGGGGGGAATGGAGCAAAGCTGGAGATGGGTAGGTTCAGACTGGATGTGAGGAGGAAGTTGCTCAGCATGAGAGTGGTAAAACCCTGGAACGGGTTGCCCAGGGAGGTGGTTGAGGCCCCATGCCTGGAGTTGTTTAAGGCCAGGCTGGATGAGGCTGTGTGCAGCCTGCTCTAGGGTAGGGTGTCCCTGGGCATGGCAGGGGGGTTGGAACTGGCTGCTCCTTGTGGTCCCTTCCAACCCTGACTGAATCTGTGAGTCTATGAAACCTCACTGACCCACCTTGATGGCGGGAAAAGAAGAAGGGGAGAAGAAGTGGGAGACAGGTTTGACTTTTTGGGTAAGAGCCAGATTTCTGTCCTCCTCTAGGCCCAGAGAGGTTTTAGCTGGGCTAAAAGAAAACTCCAAGTCAATAGCCTGATTATGACACTTGGAGAAGTTGGCTTACCTACTTTTTTTGTTATATATGAATAACATTTTGAAGTGGCAAACTGATAAATTCCAGGCATTCAAAACCAAAGTTGTTATTGAACCCCAGTGGCTTTTTCCCCCCTCCCCCTTCCCCCTCTTTCTGTTCCATTTTAAGAAAAATAGGCTGGTTTTGTCCTGATTTGGATGGAGAAGCTGATCTCAATCTTTCATAGAATGGGAACTCAGCTTTCTGATGAGCTCTGCCTGTGTCTGGACTCCCCAGTCAGCAGTTTAATGTCATTCCATTCATTTACACCAGTGTAAATCAGGAGTAATTGTCCTGAAATCAATGTCACTGTGATTGACCAGATTGTGAGAAGAGCTCAGCTCCCAGCTCAACCCCAGTGATAGATACGTGGCCAGATGTATTTATTTATTTCATTTCAAGAGCTCTGTGGATACCTATCCCTCTGAAATTGGGCACAGAGCGACAATATTGAGTGCTGATTGCAGCTTGTCAGAAAATGAGGGAAGGGAGAAAAGCAATATTTGCAAAATGCTTTGAAAGGGAGTTGTTGGTGGTGTTTCTTTTTTCCCTTTTCCTTTTCCAATAGCCTTCTGGTTTTCACAGTTAACTTCCATCCTCCTCCCCCTTCCAAATGCATGTACGAATTTCCTGCTTTCTATTCCTGACTCCCTCCCTGCCTCTGACTGTCAGAGTGCATCTCAGCATAAAATCTACATGAGACACCCATGGATGGAGAGGCTGCAGAAAAAGAACTTCCTCAAAGGAGATCATAGAATCATAGAATCAACCAGGTTGGAGGAGACCTCCAAGCTTATCCAGTCCAACCTAGCACCCAGCCCTGTCCAATCAACCAGACCATGGCACTAAGTGCCTCATCCAGGCTTTTCTTCAACACCTCCAGGGACAGCCCATTCCAATGCCAATCACTCTCTCTGCCAACAACTTCCTCCTAACATCCAGCCTAGACCTCTCGTGACACAACTTGAGACTGTGTCTCCTTGTTCTGTTGCTGCTTGCCTGAAAGAAGAGACCAACCCCACCTGGCTACAGCCTCCCTTCAGGTAGTTGTAGACAGCAATGAGGTCTGCCCTGAGCCTCCTCTCCTGCAGGCTGCACAACCCCAGCTCCCTCAGCCTCTCCTCACAGGGCTGTGCTCCAGGTAGCTGTAGATGTATTAACCCATAGCACTGCTAGGGTAGGAGCTGACCTCACTGGGTATAAACCTTTCTCCTTAGCTGGAGGCTGAAGCAAGTCACTAGTGTTCTGCTAATCTTAAAATGATTTGAGTTTGTTTTCCTCAAAGAAACCCCACAGGGGAAGTTCCATGCCAGAGGTGAAGGTTGGAAGTGGTCACTGGTGATGATGAGATCACTCACTTTGCCAAAACATGCCACGGTTGGATTAATCTTTGCAAGTCTGCCATCATCTGCCATCATCACATAGATGTGATGCTGAGGGCCATGGTTTAACAGTAGACTTGGTAGACTTAGATAATGATTGGACTCGATGAACTTTTCAAACCTATGATTCTGTGATCTCTGGATGTTGTCCTTGAAGCCTGTTCCACACCATAGCCAGAAGGAGACCCAGAAGAGGACACATTAGAGTAGCCCCCAAAGGGATGCATGGGACACCTATGGGACTGCTTGCAGGCAGGAGCCATCAGTTGGTGTCCTGCACACACAGCGCTGTTTACTGCAAGTTGGCCTCGCTGCACCTCCCTTGCCCACGGTGTGGCATTCCCATGCTGCTGCATGAAGTCACATCTCACTAATGTCCTTGCCACGTGCAGAGGGGATGGCTGTGGGCCTCAAAGTCTGCCCTGGGTGAAGAATTTATGAACTGCTTCTTCGCTGAGCCCTTTGCTCTTTTCCACCTCTCCCTTTCACTTTGCCTGGTGAGTGGCTGGTGAAAACCTCCACGATTCAGGTCTTCTGGGTGAGGACTTGCAGGGAGCGGGCAGGGGAAGGAGGCAGAGGGGAACATCCTCAGGGAAGGAGGACGACTTGTGTATGTCGAACCACATGTTCTCATTTGGATTCACATTGAATATGAAAGGCAAGCAGAAACCCAATTAGTAACCTCTGAACTAGCCCTGTGTTATCTCCAGGAACACATGCCATCTGCCAGCTCCTCCGCCACCCAACAGCCCCCTCCCTCTCTTCCCAGCTGAATGAACAGGTGGTGGAGCTGGTCTCTGGGCTGGAGACATCATACAGAGACCAATATTTAATAAAACAAAACACAGCCACTTCCCACCCACCTCCAAATCAGCCTCCAGCCAATGGTTATCTGCAGCCTCCTCTCTTCCCCTCAGCTCCTTCACACTTTGCTCTCTCGTTCTGCAGTCTGGCTCAGTTTACTCTTTGGTCTTCATTGCCCCTGGAAAGGTTGAGAGTAACTCAGAGCACAGATCAGGAGACCTTTCGACTGCTGATGGCTGGGCTGACAGGACTTAGCTGATGCCACAGGCTGCTGTCAGCACTTCACTGTCTGCTGTGGTCATAGAAAGCTGCCCCCAGCTAGAAAAAACAGATTTCCAGGGAGAATGCAGGAAAAGAACCTTTGTATTTCTGGCATCTAAGCCTGCAGGATCCAGGCATTGCTGTGATGAAACCCAGGGGATGACAGGCAGAGTTGGTCACAAATATGCTGCTGACATGAAGTGGTAAGAGAAGGCATTTTTCTCCAGTGCTGACTTTGCTTTTGGGCTGGATGCTGTCACTGGGGTGTCTGCAAGGCTGACATTTTGTGTAGCATGGAGCTAGAAGTGGCTGTGCCAGGCTGTCCTACCTGCCATGACATGGCAGAAAAGGGAGAAGGAGGAAATGACATAACTTGGCCACATCGGCCTAGGTGCTGCAAGTGGCTGGAGCTCCTCATCAGCCTCTGTCTGAGCTCCAAGTTTACATCCTGCTCTTAGAGGTTCCAGGGCATGGATGGAGTGTTTGGTCACATCAAGAGCCCATCCATCACTAAGAGGAGAGAGTCACCACTGCGGATGCAATGCTGAAAAGAAAATGCATGGCTACCTCCAGCAAGCTGCCTGGTGGGACAGTGAGATGGCCACACATCCCAGCTTGTCCCTTTCCAGGAATGGCCAAGGTTTGACTGTGCTGCTTTTCTTCCCCAGCAACCTGGATAATTGTGTGTTTACAGTAAAATTGACAGATGGGAGTTCAGTGTTTCACGGAGGCAGATGGTATCAGAGGAGGGTGGGAAAAGTCTGGCAAGGAAATGCCAATCGGCTCTCCTTGTGCCAAAGCTCTAACATATGCCTGCCTTATGCAAAGCAGCTCCATTTTCCTCCAGAAAAGTTCAGGGAAGTAGAGCTGTGAATCAATAGCTCAGGTCCCCTGTCAAATGCTGCACGTGCTGATGGTCTCTGTCTTTCCCAGCTAGAGACAAGCCTCTGTGTGAGCGTGAGGAGAGGAAAGACATTTGAGATCTGGACCCTAGCTCCAGCTGGGCATGGAACCCATAAAGGGTTGGAATAGTGATGACCCCCTGATAGATTTGGATGGCTAAGGACAATCCTTAAAGTCTTTTTTCCCTTCCTCCTCCCTTTTGCTCATGACTCCATCTATGGAGCAGGGTCCCTGATTACCCTGGGGTGTGAGGCTTACCTGTGCATGACAAGTGGTGAGGAGACAAGAGGAAAAGCTGCCTCTCTACAGACTTAGCTTCAGAGGACTGAAGTTTGATTGCTTGCTGGACAGTCAGCATAAAGTGTACTTTGGATGTGGCCTGGGGTCACACCTGCCTACCAATACCTTGCTCCCATACCCTCAGGCTCTCAGTGATGGTTTGGGCTAGGTCAAGGAGTCCACAAACAGGTCACATTTGTAGCTACAGCCTTTACTCAATCTGTAGACCTCCAAATCTTTTACTGCCCTAATGACCACTACCATCCCCTCTTCCTCCCCTTCTTCTTGCCTGTGTAAAGTGAAAAATCTCTGAGTCCTCTGAGACAGGCACAAGGTTATTTTCCACCTCACATTACACAGTAGCTCACACAAGGAATATCAGCAGGAGTACCAACACAGCCAATGTTAGCTCAAGGTGGTGGCCAAGCATCAGGCAAAGGACATTTTGTGCAAAGCACCCTTCAAAATCCCTTCTTGCCACCAAGAAATGAATTAGGAAAGTCAGAAACATTACTGTGCCATGGACATTATCACCAGGAGCCTCTTAAAATCTACAAAGTGATATTTACCAGCCATGGACTGACCAGGTCAGGCTTTAAACCTCCTCTGAAAGCAGTTATCTCCACTGTGACTGCTGGTGAGGTGTTCGACTTGCTGCCTGGCTCCAGGCTTTTCAGGATCATTCCAGGTTTTCAGTGTATTCTCCAGAGCCTCTGATATTAAGTTGCCAACAAGGAGGCTGGTAAGTGAGGAGGACTCCACGTTTATGAGGAAGAAGAGTAGATTTGGGAATTTCAGGAGACAGAAAGAGAAGATAGCTCACAGAAAGAGGTGGCTATGTCTCTCCCAGGCACAGATCAGTCTCCTTAGCCCTCATGGATGCTTATAAGGGGAATGATTGGCATAACACAGTGCCAGGACTTACATTCTGCTCCTGCACCATGCTGGGGAGTAGCATGAGGTGCTGGCCTCTCTCAGCTCCCACCAGGTCCGAGGGAGAGATGGTGTCTCTTTGCATCATGCTGAAGTTTGTCAAGCCAGTCACAAATACTTTGAGCTCACTGTTGAATCCTTCAACAGGCAGGTCAGGAAAGTCTGTTGCAGAAGGAATATTGAGGCGAGTTGATTGATAGCAGCCAAAGAGGAGCCAGCAGTTGGGATAACTGCCCTGGTGAGGCTGCACCTGGAGTATTGTGTCCAGTTCTGGACTCCCCAGTTCAAAAAAGACAAGGAGCTATTGGAGGGAGTTCAAGAGAGAGACACAAAGGTGCTGAGGTGACTGAAGCATCTCTCTTACAAGGACAGGCTGAGAGACCTGTGACTGTTTAGCCTGGAAAAGGGCACACTGAGAGGGAATCTTCTCAGTGATGGTCAGTAGATAAAGGGTGGAGGTCATGAGGATGGGCCTGGGCTCTTTGCACTGATGGCTGCTGATAGGAAAAGAGGCAACAGGTACAAACTAGAAAGGAGAAACTTCTTTGCTGTAAGGGTGCCAGAGCACAGGAGCATCTGGAAAGCAGGGCTGCCAGTGTCTGAGGGACATTTGGGCTGCCCTCAGGCACTACTTACAGCTTCTGAGCCTGGCAGCTGTTTTACAGAGAAGTGCCTGGCGGTGCTGAAGAGGAGAGTTTATTCTGTGCAGAACAAGCTGGAGCCTGTGAAGAGCAAGGGAGGGAGCAGAAGGGGACTTGGAGGAGAGCTGGAAACTCTTACATCATGTTTGACTTCTAAGGCCAGAGTCATCCTTGATGAAACTCTGCTGCAGTCAGCTCAGAGTAACACCCTTGACTGATGGCTGCTTCTCAGTGGGGAGGAGATGAATATCTCCCAAACAAACAGCTACAGCCCAGGCACTTCTGTCTCCCTGGCTGCCTTTGGCATCCCTTGCTTACAGCAGTTCCAGTGTGGCCATCATGCTGGGCCATCTGGGAAGGATGACAACCCAGAAACAGTGACACTTGTTCACATCACTTACCAGGACAGCAGCAATCCTGAATTTGCTGGGGATGCCCTGTCCAGCCTGTGCTGCAGCAGCGGAGGTGGGAGGCACAGCGGCACAAGCCCAAGTGCCAGCGGCTGCAGAAGTCAAGGCACATACCTGCAGGGTAGCAAGAGCCTCCACCCAGCTCCTGTGTCCAAAGCTCTGGTTCCCACAGCACCAGTGACCTATCTGTCAGTCTAATCTGTTGCTATCCATTCTGTTGTCTGTCCTTTCACCTTCTTTTCACCTCTGGCTTTTCCCCTCCCTCCCTTTGTTCTCCTGTGATTGTCCTTATCTCCTAAGACCCCTTTTATCTGCAAAAGCGTCTAATCTCTGCCAGCACCTGGCCTTTGGCTGGACGTGGGCAGAACTCATCAGCTCTACTTCTGGGGTGTTATTTATTTGCCTGCTTGTTTGTTGACGTGAGAGTTTAAACTGCCTTTGGACTTTCTCTTCTGCTGTAACTTCGCAGTGATGTTTCTGCAGCTCTGTTCTTGCAGGAAGCTGGGCCATGCATGGAGGATGAAGAACCAGGTTGGACATGCATTGGTCACACTCCCTGTCTGTTTGCCTGAACAAGTGTCAGCCTCTTACCCTGAAGCAGCCATCTAAGGGGCTCAGGGAGCTGGTTAAGCAAATTCCATCTGATAGGTGGAAATGGAGAGGGACAGTGGCACTGCCTGAAACCAGGATGCCAGTTTCTGCTACTCAGTGACCCTGGAGAAGGTGCCTGCACTTCTCCTGCAGGCTGTCAGCACTTCGGGAGCAAGAGCAGTCTCTGGTGCACAGATAGAAATCTACCATTTAGCACAGTGGTGGGCATTCCTGCTGCTGCTAGAGTAACAGCCTGCCTCTCCCCTCCCATCTCCATCTGAGAAGGAAGAAGTGCTTCTCTGCTGATCCTGTGCATGAATGGCAGGAAGGGGCTTGCTGCTGACTTCCACCTGAGAATGGCCTCAAACTTTTCCTTCTTTTCCTTAAGGATGAGTTTAGCACTGTTTGCCAATGGCAGGCTAAATCCTGCTGAGTGGTGGTTAGTCTCTCTTTATATGGTGATACCTGTCAAGCTGAGCAGCCCAAGCTAGCCTCATGAGTTGCCTGCTCACCACAGCTCAGCCTTTCTCCCTCTTACACAAAGAGATCTCTAACCTGCTCCGGCAGGGGGGTTGCACAAGGTGACCTCCAGAGGTCCCTTCCAAACCCTATCATTCTGTGATTCTGTAATGTACAGGCCAGGAGGAAAGGACATCCTGTTCATTTCTTGTGCCACCATGTCTGGGTCCTCCCAACATTTATGTTCCTTGGTTTTCTTTCAGTATCTTAAGGGGGGCTGCAAGAAAGCCGAGGAGGGACTCTTTAGGATTTCCCCCTAGTGACAGGACTGGGGGGAATGGAATGAAGCTAGAAATGGGTAGATTCAGACTGCATGTTAGGAAGAAGTTCTTCATCACGAGGGTGCTGAGACACTGGAATGGGTTGCCCAGGGAGGTGGTGGAAGCCACATCTCTGGAGGTGTTTAAGGCCAGGATGGATGAGGCTGTGTGCAGCCTGCTCTAGTGTGAGGTACCCCTGCCCATGGCAGGGCAGTTGGAACTGGATGATCCTTGTGGTCCCTTTCAAGTCTGACTGATTCTGTGACTCTATGATTCTGGTGTATGTAATGAAACTTGCTTATTATCAGGGTTGCTCAGGAGTGATTCTGCTGCTTTTAGATTGACCTTGGGTCTTCAGAACTGCACTGCAGAACCCAAACAACTGCCTTCTCTATTTCTGACCCAATGAGGGATGTAGCTCAGTGAGAGTGAGACCAGAAGATGCCAGAGCTTTCCGTTCAGGGCTGCAGCTGCAGCAGCTGTCAGGAAGCCAGGCAGGAGTAAATCTGCCACTGGCAGAGGTGAAGGGTGCAGAAGAGAAGGACACTACTGTTTCCTCCCCAAAAGGGGAGAAGAAAGAGAAGAGATGGAAAATTTATGTAGAGTCACCCAACAGCAGAAGCAGAGCTCTGTATGATGTACAGCTCAGGAGCTGTAAAAGAGTGGAGTGGGGAGGAGGCAAAAAAGATCTGAAATCTACGGGGTGACCGAGTGTGAACTGACCCACCAAGAATCCTTCCCTGGACAGAATGAGCTTGCTCCAACAAGACAGAAAATCTGCCCTGATGCAGCTAGGACTGAGAGGTCTCATGTGTCAGGAGGGCTGGAAATGCTAAAATGTAGGAAGGGTAAGCAAGGAGGGAGAGAAGCAGGAATATGTGAGCTAAGGAGGAGGCAGGCAAGCCCTGCTGGGGAGGAAGGTTAAAGTCATATTGATCTGTACAAGGAAAACATATTCTTGTTGCTTCTCATCCTCCTTTCAGAAGATCCTACATCAAATAAGAAGAAAGGCTGTTTTCCAAGCCTGGCTTTAGAGATCTTTCCAATGATACAGCAGATAAACAGCTGCTTGCTGACAGTGAAGGTGTCAAAGTGATTTTTTGATGATATAAGCTGGGCTGGGAGGGAGGAGGGAGAGGAGAGGTTGCTGAACATGATAAAATGTGCAGGAAGGTGATGGGCAGGGCTGGAGCCAAGGACATCAGGCTGATGGCAGACGTGGCAGCTCAGCACAAGGCGAGCACTGTGGCTGGGAATGGAATGGTTGATGCTGGAACTGGCTCTGGGTCAAATAGGGAATAGGAATGCAGGCTGCTGAGCCTGGAAATGGCTGTTTATTTAGAAGCTTGCTGAGTAGTCATTGGGCACCCTTAATAATAACCATTGCTGTTGGCCTGTGTCCTATCATGGCTTATTTGGCTAGAAGTTCACCCCTGAGGAATCAAATGTTCATTGCTATTCATGGATCTCCTGTTTTCCAGGCATCTGTCAACCAGGCAGAAGGTGAACCAAAGCAAGAGGTGTGTGGGCAGTGGCTCACAGAGATGGAGGACAGTACCAGTAGTGCTCATACTCCATGGGAACTGGAGTAGGTACTTCTCTGAAGAGAAAGAATAGCTCTGACATCTTTCCAACCACAGACTTTGGGAAAAGAAGATGCTTCTGATGGAGCCTGACTGTATGGGCTCCCCAGTTGAAGAAGGACAGGGATCTGCTGGAGAGGGTCCAGCAGAGGGCTATGAGGATGATGAGGGGACTGGAGCACTGCCTGGTGAGGAGAGGCTCAGGGACTTGGGGCTTTTTAGTCTGGAGAAGAGAAGACTTAGAGGAGATTTGATAAATGTTTGTAAGTATCTGAAGGCTGCCAGGAGTGGGGGGACAGGCTCTGCTCACTGCTCCCTGGGATAGGACAAGGAGCAATGGGTGTAAACTGCAGCAAAAGTGGTTCCAGCTCAACACAAGGGGGAACTTCTTTACTGTAAGGGTCCCAGAGCACTGCCACAGGCTGCCCAGAGAGGTTGTGGACTCTTCTTCTCTGGAGCCTTTCAAGGCCTGTCTGGATGTATTCCTGTGTGATCTGTGTTAGATAGGATTGTCCTGCTCTGGCAGGGGGGTTGGACTCGATGATCTCCTTGGGTCCTTTCCAATCCCTAGCATCCTATGATCCTGTGATCCTGTGCTCCTGTGATCCTGTATGTGGCAGCATCTGTGTCTATGGCCGTAGCAGGCTGAGTGGTGGAAGGCAGCACCTTTAAGCGCTGTGGCTCAGCACCAAATTCAGCAGCCCATCAGCACTCCAGTTGCACTCTGTCCCTCACAAGATGAGTGTCTTTCATGTAACTGTTTTCCAGATGCAGTTCAGTCACAAACAAACAAGGAAAAGCATCAGGGGAAGGAAAAACTTTGAGCAGAAAGATGGAAGAAGCTGGAATGATTTGCAAATGAAGTGCAAGAGCTCAGGGAGGGACACGTAAAGTTCAAAGATCATTTGTGGCCCAAGATTTAAGATCATTGCTAAAGCATTTAAAGTATTGATGAAAACAACTCTGAAGAGGCAAATGGAGTCCTCTGCTATGCACTTCTGATTAGTTCTTCAAGCAGATCCAAGTCCTACAGACAGAGACCACAAGAAAAAGCAAGCTCCTTACTCAGCTCTGGTCCAGACCAGGATCCTGAGCACAAACATCTTCACTTGAGGAATAGACACAAAGCATGTGACAAACCTTCTACTACTTTTTTGAATGCTTTATCCCTTGTGTAATACATGTGTTAGGGGTAGGGCAAATGATACAGAGGCAGGCTTGAGTGCCCATCCCATGACCAGAGGACTGGGCTGTGCCTCGACTCCTCAGTGTGGTTGATTCCCATGATGGGCAATGAGGAAATGATAAAACACTGGAATAGGCTGCCCAGGGCTGTGGTTTACACCCTGTCCCCAGAGGCATTCAAGCTGAGACTCGCTGTGGCCCTGGACAGCCCGATCTAGTTGGAGGTGTCCCTGCAGGGGAGTTTGGAAAAGGGGCCTTTGAGGGTCCCTCCCAACTCAAGGAATCTGTGAAGTGGTGAGAAACACACTAGGAGAAAAGGAAGGGTTTGCTGTGGGGCCCTGGGATCCATCACAGTCTCACAGTATCACCAAGGTTGGAAGAGACCTCACAGATCATCAAGTCCAACCTGTTACCACAGAGCTCAAGGCCAGACCATGGCACCAAGTGCCACGTCCAGTCCTGCCTTGAACAGCTCCAGGGACGGCGACTCCACCACCTCCCTGGGCAGCCCATTCCAGTAGCCAATGACTCTCTCAGTGAGGAACTTTCTCCTCACCTCAAGCCTAAATTTCCCCTGGCACAGCTTGAGGCTGTGTCCTCTCGTTCTGGTGCTGGCTGCCTGAGAGAAGAGAGCAACCTCCTCCTGGCTACAACCACCCCTCAGGTAGTTGTAGACAGCAATAAGGTCTGCCCTGAGCCTCCTCTTCTCCAGGCTAAA
>WAAF01017585.1:95991-134929 GCA_013400475.1 Tricholaema leucomelas | reverse complement strand
CTCTGCATGGGGTTGTTGTGGCCAAAGTGCAGCCCCTGGCACTTGGATTTACTGAACGCCATCCCCTTGGACTCTGCCCATCTGTCCAGGCAGTCGAGGTCCTGCTGCAGAGCCCTTCTGCCCTCCAGCCCAGCCACATCTGCCCCCAGATCACAAGCCCTGTGTTTTCCTAAGTCATTCCGGCAGTAGTCTTCCTCATCCTTTGCCTCAGCAGCCCTGGCTGGTTGATGGAGCTGAGCACTTCTCTCCATACAGCACTCTGAGACAGATTTCCATGAAAGGCTGTGCATAACTGTGAGGTATTATTATTGCACACCTTTTGGAAAGTGCCTTGGGATGTCTTGCAATGATAAGGTGCTGTAAGGCGGAGAAGTTGTGCAGAGATAAATTCACTGTGAAATGTGTTTTGCTAGAGACATTTATGTAGCATATCATCTGATCAAGGAACTTTGCCCAAGAAACAAATTCTCATGCCTGTATAAAGGGGCTATAATTGAACTGTTGACTCACAGATTTGAGAGAAGACAGAGTGGGGGAAGATTTCCAGGGCCTCTAAGACTTCGAGGAGGAATATAATTAAGAAAGACATAATTGGAAACCTAAAGCAAGCCCATCCACCCAGAGTGCTGAAACAGCAAGCCAGAAGAGCTGGTCTGAAGCTGAACTGCAAAGCAGATGGCTGAGGATTTGTAGGTCAGTAGCTCTTGGATCTGCTGGGCCAAGATGGGGTCAGAGTACCATATGGATGAAGGGCACAGAAGACAGCATATCTGAGCAAGCCATGTGCTCTGCTCACCCAAAAAGCCTCTGATCATGCAGAAACAAGACAAACTCTCTTGCAATTTCTCACATATTCTCAAGAGGACAATGAGTCCCAGGCTTCTTCTTGAGACTGAGCTCAGTATAAGCTTCAGTTATTTTATATCACACAGCCAAGAAGGAAACAGACTCCATGAGCAATGCTCAATGGACTCCAACTCTGCCCCTGCCCCTGCTTTGGGTTAGCCTGTGCTTGGTCCTGCAAGCTTTTGCAGTAGGTTGGGTTTATAAACTGCTTTTCACACTTGATGGGAACCTCTATGAGCCTCAGTTTGGTTTTGGTGGTTTTTTTTTTCTCCCTGTCTGTCATTGGGATGAGCAAATCTTGAAACAAATGGTTTGGAAGCAGGAGGGAATCCTCTCTCTTTATTTCTAATTGTTGATTTATGACTCACTAGTCAAGGCTTAGCCTTAGGATGAGAGGAGCCCCAAGCTGAGAACCCTGCTGGGGATTACTCTGACTGGTGCCCAAACTCATTTGATGAGCAGAGCATCAGCACAACCTTGTGATCAGTTGTAGGTCTGTAGCTAAAGCCAGCAGAGGTGGCAGAGTAGCTGTAAGTCTCCCCCTCAGAAGTGGAACCCACGGTCCCATGTTGCTGCAGCTGATCTCTATTTTCCTCAAGCTCTAAAGACAGAGTCTTCAGAATTTAATTTGATTTTGATTGATTTTGTGAAACTGAAACACTTCTAAACTAATTTTCAGTATATTACTCTTGTCAACTCTTAAAGATTTTGTCAGCAAGAATTTGCTGAACAGACACAGTAATTTTGTTTCTCATTTTGGCAGATCATGCCTAAAGAGGGAAGTGGGGAGGAGGGGGTGTTATTAGGGCTGCAGTTGTTAGAATATCCATTGCAATCCCTCTGCTCCTGTTCATGGGACATCTCAGAGCCATCTCTGGGAGCAGCCACTGGGAGCTCAGGGTGTACATATGTGTGAGTAAAGCCTCACAACTGGGTTGTTAACCCACTCTCAGAGTGATTTTTAGCTTGGAGGAGAATCCATAATAGAGGTTGGGTTCTGAGAATCTTTAAGCCTAATGTCCACCACCAGGCAGCAGGAGTCCAGCACTCCAGGACTAAGTCCTTGACTAGGGCTAAAGAAAAGAACAGGAAACACTGCCTGGAACACCACTCTCTGGGGACTCCTGCAAATGTCACTCTCACTGCTGCTAACCAAGTGTGAAATGCTACCGAGTGACTTAGTTGTACTCCCCCAGCATGGATGACAACATGATAAAGAAGTCACTGTGAAATGGGACACACAATCTTTAGGGAGCAAGAGAAGTGAGGAAACCTCCTCCTTGTTACATGAGATTTTTTTTCTCTCTTTTTTTTCTACAAAAACTGTGGCATGAATTTGAGGGTCTGGATTAGTCTTCTGATGGGTTAAAGGGTAAGTTGAGTGAGCTCCAGAGCTAAATAAAAGAAGGTGCACAGCCAGGACAGAAGGAGGATGCCCAAGGCAGCACAAGAACAGGTTTATAACCATCCCTTTTTGACATCAGAGAGCTGTTAATGCAGCACAACTTTCCATATGAAGCCTGTCCCAAGGAGGAGAAGCAGAGACATCACCTCAGCAAAAGGCATCCACTTCTGGGGTAGAACCTGACAGCTCTCTATCCTTGGACTAGTTGTGCAACCAGAAGATGGAAAGCACCTCAGTGCTGTCCCTGACAAGTTAATTAGCCTTTCTTTGATTTCTTTGTCTCCTCCTCTGCCTTTTCTAGCTATGGATGTCCTCCTTTGTTCATGAGCTTAATTGCAGAGTAAAGACAGGCAGGAGAAACCTGGTCCATCCAGTGACCTCTGTGACATGGTCTACATTAGTATGCACATGTTTTGCTCTGCTCTGGTTGCTAAGACCTCACAACATGGTCCTGTGCCCAGTGCATGTGGGAGGCCTCTTAGAGTGGTGATATTAAAAGACCATCATAGAATCAGTCAGGGTTGGAGGGGACCACAAGGATCATCTAGTTCCAACCCCCCCTGCCTGATGTAGGCATCAGGCTAGCCACAGCCTCAGCCAGCCTGGCCTTAAACACCTCCAGGGACAAGGTCTCAACCACCTCCCTGGGCAACCCAGTCCAGGCTCTCACCACTCTCATGCTCAACAACTTCCTTCTTACATCCATTCTGAACCTGCCCACCTCCAGCTTTGCTTCATTCCTCCCAGTCCTGCCACTCCCTGAGAGCCTAAAAAGTCCCTTCCCAGCTTTTTTGTAGTCCCCCTTCAGATACTGGAAGGCCACAAGAAGGTCACCTGGGAGCCTCCTCTTCTCCAGACTGAACAGCCCCAACTCTTTCAGTCTGTGCTCACAGCAGAGCTGCTGCAGCCCTCTGAGCATCCTCCTGGCCCTGCTTTGGACACACTCCAGCATCTCCACATCCTTCTTGTAATAGTGGCTCCAGAACTGGATGCAGTACTGCAGGTGGAGTTGAGCTGGGCTGAGGCAGGGAAGGATAGAGGCTGGGAAGGGATGCATGCTGAGATATTTGCCTTATCAGAGAACCTCACAAAATGCCCAGATTTAAGAAGCTACCCCAAGCTACCCCATATATCACTAATATGCCTGCAGGGCACACGTTTTGCTGATAATGAAGTCTTTCCCCATGCAATTTGGAAGGTCTCTGGTGGGTCTGTGTTTGTTGAAAGCTGTCACAACCAGCCAGAGCAGATAAACATATGCAGATAGATTGGGCACGTTTGAGTTGGGTTGGTAAACACACATTTAAGGTGCATCTGTGCTAGTGCAGGTTCATTGTTATTGCATGAAGGGTGAAGACACCATGCCTGCCTGCTCTGATGGTTTGCACATCTTGCTCTTTGTTGCCTCCCTAATCTTTTCCCCAAGGGACATATAGACCCTGCATGGCAGATGTGAGCTCTTTGACAACAGACTTGATCTCTGTAGTTACCACTCATGGTTCTGTTAGTGAAATAATGGAGAGCCTCCAAGGATTCACAAACTCTAGACTGAAACCCACCAGACTACAGATTTATGGGCACATCACTTTCCTTCACAAGAGATGAAAGGGGGAATTTCCTGAGCTGAGAGCCTCCTGGACAGTGAAGTTCTGCCTCTCATGGGCATGTCCAGGTGGGCTTGATAGCCCCACAGCTTAGCATAATTTGGATCCTAGAGATATAGAATGCATATTCTCTGGAATATACATCCTCTGGAATGTGTCCTGAGAAGGGCCACGAGGATGAGCAGAGGGCTGGAGCAGCTCTGCTGTGAGGACAGACTGAGGGAGTTGGGGCTGTTCAGTCTGGAGAAGAGAAAGCTCTGAGGTGACCTTGTGGCCTTCCAGTATCTGAAGGGGGGCTACAAAAAAGCTGGGGAGGAACTTTTTAAGCCACCAGGTAGTGACAGGACTGGGAAGAATGGAATAAAGCTAGAAATGGGTGGATTCAGGCTGGATGTTAGGAAGAAGTTCTTCACTGTGAGGGTGATGAGATACTGGACTGGGTTGCCCAGGGAGGTGGTGGAAGCCTTATCCCTGGAGGTGTTTAAGGCCAGGCTGGATGAGATTCTGGCCAGCCTAATCTAGGGTAGGGTGTGCCTGTCCGTGGCAGGGGTGTTGGAGCTGGGTGATCTTTGTGGTCCCTTCCAACCCTGACTGATTCCATGATTCTATATCTGATTTCTTTATACTACCTTCCCCCACCAAAGGAAACTGAAATGTAAGTGGAACATTTTCAGGAGAGAAGCTGGAACTCCTTCTGTAAAACCATGCTTGCTTATCTTTACAGAGCAAGACCAAAAGCTTCCCATTAAAAAGGAAAAAAAAAACCCAAAACCAACAACAACCAACAATAGGAAAAAAACATAACCCAAACCAACCAACCAAAAAACCACTCCAACAACAACAAAAACAACCAACCAACCAACCAACAACGTCAAAGAAGGCCAAACAAAAAGCCAAACATAAACCCCCAAATCCCCCCAAACCCACCCCCAAACACCTCCAATTGAAATCCTTCTGAAAAGTTGAAATGTAAAATTGACAAACACAAACAGAAGTGGAAAAGCATTTGCTGCACAAACCCATCCCCAGCCAGAGCATTTGTCTGATTCTGCCTTGCCTTCCAAACCCAGCCCAGGCACTGCAGAGTTTCTGGCTCAGCTCTTTCCATCTCGTTCAACATGCTGGCTCCCAGCTTTCCATCTATTTCACTGGGAAGTTACAGCTTACAGTGGTGTTCAGAGGATCACAGGATGCTAAGGGTTGGAAGAGACTTCCATAGATCATCCAGACCAACTTCCCTGCCAGAGCAGGATCGCAGAATCTAGTGCAGGTCACACAGCAACACATCCAGATGGGTCTTGGATGTCTCCAGAGAAGGAGACTCCACAACCTCTCTGGGGAGCCTGTTTCAGTGCTTTGGGACCCTCACAATAAAGAAGTTGCCCCTTGTGTTGAGGTGGAACTTCCTGTGCTCTAGCTTATACCCATTACCCCCTGTCCTATCACAAGGCACAAGTGACAAGAGGCTGTCCCTTCCCCCTTGACACCCAGCCCTCAGACATTTAATGCCATTTCTCAACTCCCCAAGTGTCTTTGCAGGGCTGAGCCACCTCACTGCCCTTAGCAGGGGCACTGAGTGACACACACCTATCTCAGCCTGTGACCCAAATATCTGGTAGGATATTAGTCCCTTGCCTGCTGCTTATTGCCAGGAGCTACTGGGGATGGAAGGAAGGGACTGTGTTTCCAACACAGGGATATTTTCATTTCTGGCATCATTTTGCTGACCTCATGGGAGCTGGAGCTGCTCTGAGCTTGGCCTGGCTGTGTGCTGCTGTGAAGCTGGTGGTTTGCCTGGCCTCCCTCCTGCCTGCTTATCCTGTGTCCCCAGTGAGGGCTGCTCCAGCATATGCTGCTTCCCAGCGTGACGCTTGCACAATGTAATTATTTGAAGCCATCTCCTCCAATGCTTAGTTTTCCATTGTTCCATCTTCATTTTGCTTCCAAGGGCCCAATTCCTCCCTGTTTTGTTTTGTTTTGTTTTCTCATCTCAAGAAATTGGGTGTATACAACAATTCCATCTCATCCCTAGGCTGCATTTGAAGCGTATTGTCTATTTTCAGAACCCTCAGCTGTGTTTATGCTCCAGGCTCCAAACCTTTCTCTCCCTTTGCAAAGAGGGAGCAAATCCTCCTTTTGCCTCCTGCCCTGCAGAGCCACTGGCTCAGTGAAACGTTGTTCTAAGTAACCATTAACCTCCCCAAAATGTGGGTCATTTCCTGTAGCCATGACAGATCTTTCTCTCCGTCCTTTCTACAGCTTCTTATAGGTTTGTGCTTGTTCCAAACACACCTGTACACAAAACATAGAATCACAGAATCACAGAATCAGTCAGGGTTGGAAGGGACCACAAGGATCAGCCAGTTCCTACTCCCCTGCCATGGGCAGGGACACTCTACCCTAGAGGAGGCTGCACGCAGCCTCATCCAGCCTGGCCTGAAACACCTCCAGCCATGGGGCCTCAACCACCTCCCTGGGCAACCCATTCCAGCCTCTCACCACTCTCATGCTCAACAACTTCCTCCTCATGTCCAGTCTGAATCTTTCTAGGTGTGGGCCAACAAGTTCACTATGAGAGGGAAGATGCTTTGTGGACCACAGAAAACAAACCCAGGCTCATTCTGGGCACCAGAACAGCTCCAGGTTGCTCTCAAAGTCCTGATGAGATGCAGTGGAATGGGAGCAGATGGAGGTCTATCACCTCTCCTGGCAGACAACATGAAGCAAAATGCTTTGGGGTGGCTCCTTGTGATTCAAAGGATGAAAGAAATTGAGGAAGGACATCTGACACTGTTTTTCAGGCATGAGGGTCTATGGAGAAGGCTCCACTATTGGATCAGCAGCAGCTCCTGCATACAAAGTTAACTCCTGTTACCCAGAGGTGGGTAATTCAGTTGCTGTTCTCCTTCCTTGGAGAAATGTGTTCTGTCTGAACATGAGGTCTGACTGGGAGACCTGCTAGGTTCAGCTACTCCAGTCATCCAAGGACACTCAAAGATGGGTTCTAGTGGATCTCAGGGTGTCTTTTCCTCAGGTTGTTTGGAAATCCAGTATATTGATATGGTTCTCCAGGAGATTCCCACTTGCATCAAGCCACAATAAGAGTCCCTCAGGATCACAGCAGAGCAAGAAGACCCCATGGCAACTGGTTTGAGGTTAAACCAACCCTCAGTCATCTGCACGGGTGGATTTTGGATCAGACAGGAGGTCATCAGGAGATAAGTGACCTTCCTGTCTGCTGCCTGGGATACCTACAGGCTCTAGGGCATACCCATCCCCTGTGTTCATTCACTTCCCAGGTCCCACTTCTTCCTGAGGATGTCATGCAGGCACCACATCACTTGGAGCAAATCCCAGCCCCTCACATTAATTCTCTCTCACATCTTGAGAGGAGTATGACAGCAGCAAACCCTCAGAGTGAATCCTAGCCCTGTATTAATTCACTCCCAGGTCCAGCTCTCTGATCTGCTGTCATTTGAAAGTGATACTAATGCCAGGTTTCCATATCCAGCATCCTGCTGTGCCTCCCGCTGCAGTCAGAGTCATGCTGGGAGAGATCAGCTCTGCTTGAGAAGGGTAAACCAAGTGCTTGATTTCAAGCAGCATCAAATAAGTCAAGAAAGAGGATGTGGTGGAGGAAGAGGGAGGGAGTGAAGGAATGAATGGTTTGGATCACTTTCCTTTGGAAAGGGTGAGTGGAGAAGAGCACAGACAGGTTTATTTCTGTCTCAAATCTCTGTCCACTTTTGTTACCCACAACATCGACTTCATTCCTCTGGTCGTCCCAGTTTGGTCTTGAAAGAACAATTTCTTCGCCCCACTTGAGCCTAACTATGCTTTTTACACTGCAAAGATGGTCTAATAACCCAAACATATCTGAGCAGCTCCGTTCTGAGGAATAAGGATGAGCCTGCTTGCTACAAAGCTCAGTGTGCTATCAGCTGCTGAGCCAGTTTCGTGCTCAACTGCCCACGACGCTGCAAGGTACAAGACTTGCTAGGGAGATGTAAGGTCCAGTTCACCATCAAAGTAATGGACAGTGGACAGGCTGGTGTGTGCTGTCCAGCTCTCTCACCACTTGACAGCTTCTGACAGCCAAACCTGCTTCCTCTTCATCATGTACTGTCCATCCAGACAAGGGGGAGGAAGGTGAACGCTGATTTAATTTGGCACTCCAAGAGAAGAACAAAAGTACCTCAACAGAGATATCAGCTTTCCTTCAGAAGGTTCCCTGAATATTTTACTGGCCAGAAGTGCTGTAGTATTTTTGTGCAGGTTAGTAGAATTTACTCAAGAAAGCCAAGGAAAAACATTTGTAACGAGCAACAGCCACTTTTAAAAGGAGCAGGAAAGAGCCTTCAACAGATCTGAAGTGCTTTGGAGTAATGCCTGCTTTGGGATGGTTTATTTCCCCCAGGTGTTGTATTTATTCTGTATCTGAGATGCCTTCAGAAACCTAATTCCCAGAGACTTTTTTTATTATTTTTTTTTTTTTCCCCAGCACTTTTGGAGAGTGAAGCTCTTGAAAGGCCCTCAGGTTGGGAGATCTTAGAACAGCCTCTAACCACCCCCTGTCATTTATAACAGTGCTGACACCCAGCGCATCCCAGCGCTAAGGTGAGGCACTGAGTCAGAAGTAAGACTCTTGGTCCCAAAGGGTCTGTCAAATCAAGACTGAAGGTCTCTGCTGGGTGGACCTAGACTCTCTCCCTCCTCCTCTCAGCAACTGGCAACTACCACTATGGCTGAGTGGGAAACAGGGTGATGTGTGTGCACTCCTCATCTGCTTCAGAGGGAGCTTCAAGGGTCTGGCCTGACCTGCCAGAGGGAAGGGTCTGGGACTCGGGCAGGGACAGGGACTGAAGTGAAGTCTCCAGTTCCTCATGGAGTGGTCATGACACGCACATGCTCCCAATCCATCCATCTTTCTGGGAATCTGCAGGACAGATGGAATAAAAAAGCCAATTAGATGTAATCATACATCTCCAGAGTCGCTCCTAATGTCTGCCTTGCCTGAGACTGCAGCTTCTGAAGTGCTTGGGGCTTGGGTCTGCTAGAATCTCTAAGAGGAAAGAGTTGATCTGTGTTTGATCAGACATTACAGCAGGCCAATAGTCACTGGGTTACTAGAGATAAGATCCAGGGGAAGCAGGACTTGCAAGTATGCTCATGAGCAGTAGGGAAAGATGGGATGTAATGGGTTCCAAAATAAAGGAGCTTTGCTCTCCTTTGTTCGGCCTTCTGGGATGTCCTGGCCATACGTGGCAGAATTCTGAACCCATATACAGCGAGAGCCTGGGGAGCTGGGTTGGAGCAGCACCAGTCTGACCACCAGGACGCTGCAGTTCCTGCTAGGGATGCCTACCTTAAGAGGACGAGTGCCTGCCAGCCCTCTGATCCCAGGAGTTTTGCTGCTTGGTTGGATAGGGTGAGTGTAACCTGCTTTTGATCAACAGAGTTACCAGGTGTTCTCTGTCATATACCTTTCTCTCTATGATCCTAGTATTTGGGCTACAGTCAAGCGTTGAAACTGTACCCAGAGGGGGTAGCCCTGTGTGCGTGCATTCCCTGGTCCCCAGAGAACCCACTGCAACAGTATCCTCCCTGAACAGACCCTCACTCCTGGAGAAAGCCTCTGCCATCATCCACAAAGGCAGTCTGTGGCTGGAAGTGGTCTGCCCCTGCTCTGCACGATGTTTATAGCAGCATGGCTCTGCTGGCTGCCACCTTCTGCTGGGCCATTTCCTTTGTCCTGATGTTCTTTTTTTTCTAAGCAGTAGGAAATCAGCCCTCACCAAGTGCTGGTCCCGAATTTATTTGACTTTAATTTCCCTTTATGACCCTGACTGCTAATCTCTATTGCACAGATAAAGAGAGGTAACCCAGGCACCATTACCCATGATGTGGAGAATTTTCTGCAGTTCAATTATAATCTCTTCTATTTTTTTTTTCTTCCCCTTGAGCTATAAAATCTCTCTGTGTCTCTCTTTCTTTCTCTTTAAACTTGCTCTCATAATTCTCCCTCTCCCATTCTCAAGATGAGGTAAGGTACTCCTTGGCTGGTATATTTGTGGAAGTCAAAGCAGTTAAGGTGGGAGGAGAAGGTTCAGCACAGTGCATGTGTTGTTGAATGCACTGATGGGGGATGCACAGGTGCAGGTGGAGCACAAAAACTGAATGGAAGAGTCCAGAGAAAGGACTTTGAGTTTTGCAGAGGCTTCGCTCTCTGGATTATCTTCAACCTTTGTTTCTCTAGAAATGTCAGTGTGATGAGTAGCAGCAATGCTGCTGAACTGATGCTTTGATTTGACTCTTCTCCTGTTGCCTTTAGAGGCATTTGAAGGCAGGCATCAGCTGCAGTCGTGCCGCCCCTTCCAAAGGCCGTGCCCATTTGTCTGCAGCTGCTTTGAAAGGTGGATAATTCTCAATGCATTTTTTCCTGGGCACCATTTACCTTGGCAAGGAGATCTTTTATGTATGCTTGTGACCTTTAGGACAGCAGGGCCCTTGATACATCTTCAGTGCATGCACTGTCTTTGTCATGCAATGACTGCTTGCAAGCTTTGATTGCAAAGTTCTAGCCTCAGGAAAAATAATTTTCCTATTTCTTCTCTACTTTTACTTTTCTTTCATTTCCCCCCCCCCCCCCCCCCCCTTTTTTAATAATTAGGAAGTTTCTATTTTTTTTTCCCTCATTATGTGGTTTAATTTGACTTAGATTTGAAACAAAAGGGAGAGAAGACAGACAAAAAGAAAAGGTAAGTCTTTGAGTAACGGTGAAACTGGCCTTAAAAAGGAAATCAAAATGACATAGTCCTCACTTGTGGATATTATTAACAACAACAGTCACTGTTGAAATAGCTCATCATTACCTGGAAGTGCTAACCAGAATGCCTTTAAAGGACCATCTTCCTAAGGCTGCATTTATCATAGAATCACAGTGTGCACTCGGCTGGAAAAGACATTTAAAGGTCATCTTGTCCAACCCCCTTGCAGTAAGCAGGGACATCCACAACTAGATCAGGCTGCTCAGAGCCCCATCACACCTGATCTTGAATATCTCCAAGGATGGGACTTTGACAACATCCTTGGGCAACCTGTTTCAGTGTTCCACCACCCTTGTAGCAAAGAACTTCTTAATGTCCAATTGAAATCTACCCTGCTCTAGTTTAAAACCATTGCCCCTTGGCCTAGTGCTCTGTGCCCTTGCGAGCAGTCCCTCCCCAGCTACCCGAAAAGACTTAGTGAAGAGGCTGCTGCTGGTCTCTCCTCACAGGTAAACAGTGATAGAGCAAGAGGGAATGGCCTCAGGCAGCGACTGGGTAGGTTTAGACTGGACATTAGGAAACATTTTTTCCCAGCAAAAGTGGCCAGGCATTGGAATGGGCTGCCCAGGGAGGTGGTGGAGTCACCAACCTTGGATGTGTTTAGAAGCTGTTTGGATGCGGTTTAAGGGTGAACTTTGTAGAGCAGAGATAACAGCTGGACTTGATGATCCTGAGGGTCTTTTCCAACCAGAATGTTTCTGTGGTTCTTTCATGAGAAGATGCCCTGCCCATTGGCAAAGATTGGTTGTAGCTGAACTCAGGCAGTTAACAGCTGACTGGAGGTGGGGGGCTAAGCCCAGATTCAAACTTAAGTCTACAAGAACTCCATTTGAAGAGCTGCTGTATGTCTTACGTGTGTGTTGCAGGTCAGTGTCTGCATGATTACATAGAACAGAATAGAATAGAATAGAATAGAATAGAATAGAATAGAATAGAATAGAATAGAATAGAATAGAATAGAATAGAATAGAATAGAATCAGCCAGGTTGGAAGAGACCTCCAAGCTCATCCAGTCCAACCTAGCACCCAGCCCTATCCAGTCAACCAGACCATGGCACTAAGTGCCTCATCCAGGCTTTTCCTGAATACCTCCAGGGACAGTGACTCCACCACCTCCCTGGGCAGCCCATTCCAATGCCAATCACTCTCTCTGTGAAGAACTTCCTCCTAACATCCAGCCTATACTTCCCCTGGCACAACTTGAGACTGTGTCCCCTTGTCCTGTTGCTGGTTGCAGCCAATGTTACAGCCAGTGTCTCTATGACTCCAGACTTGTGGAAATACAGTCTGAACCCAAAAGGTCCTGTTGCATATGTAGGAAGACAGATGGTGGTTGTGCTTGCCTTCTTCTGGTAAGATGAGATGATTCCTCCCTAAGCTATCTCTAATGACAAGGCATCTGAGGGCAGTCTGAAGCTCAGGTACTCTGTGGGTGCCCACTTAGACTAAGCTGTTTTCATTTTTCTGTGGGCATGGCTGGAAATAAAATGCATGTGCATTTCTGGACTTGTCCTACAAGGCTGCTTTATCAAGCAGCAACAACTTTTCAGCACAGACAGTGCAAGACACCCACATACTGATCCCTGTCCTCAGGCATTTCATCCAATTTCATTGTAGGATTAACTTTGCCATAAGATTGGCCCCACAACATTTATTTCTAGAGTGCTACTGTGAGATTTTCCTCAGCACAAGCAGCAAAACAATGACTTGCTGTGTATTCTCAGGGTATTTTAATGATCCTATCTCCATATCTGTTAAAATTTGCAGAGCAGCAGAGCTCTGAGTGGCATATGGTTGTCAGCCAAGAGAAAACTGTGCAACTGGGAAGCAGATCAATGTTGACATTGTGAAGGCACCTCTGGAAAGAATTAATCGAGTCTGATCTTTGCATACCCTCTCAGTATGGATTTTCATTAGATGTGGTGCTGCTTCCACACAGAGAGAGTCCAAGGAGCTCTCCTCAAGGTCAGTCCATTGATGTTGACGGACGCTGCATAGGCTATGGGCTCCTTTGGGCAGAGATCTTGGTTGTCTCTGAACTGCAGTAGCATGCTCTAGTGGAGCTAGGGACATCTGGACAGGGCACTGTAGTACCTAGCCTGGGTGGGAGAGTTCAAAAGAGCCTTTGAATGTGTGGAGGGAAACGGAAAACAAATCCCTTGGAAAATTAAACTCTTCATTATAGGGCTCCTCATTCAGCCTTAATTCAGATCAGGTGGACCATGCCTGGAGGCAAGGTCAGACTTGATGGACCCTGAGCAACTTGACCTATCTGGAGATGTTCCTGCTCACTGCAGGGGGGTTGGACAAGATGACTTTCAAAGGCCCCTTCCAACCCAGTACATTCTGTGACTCTGTGGCTTGCACTCCAGCAGATGACCTGAGGTAAGAGCTAGGTTCCCTCCTTGTCCTCAGGAGGCTAACTCAGGCTAAGCCATGCTGAATCACAGCTTGCCACCGTGTATTGTGGCTGGCAGCAGAGGTATGTGCAAAGGCAGAGTGCATCTACAGCTCCATTGCTCCTCAAGGTAAAATCAAGCCCTTCATTAGTGTTTGTTATTAGGAGCTGTTAGTTGTAATCAAGCTTAATGACATGTCCACAGTGAAGCACAGCACAGTCCTGCTCCTTAGGCAGAACTTCAGAGCGCTGCAATAGGAGCAGGCTGGACATATGGTGTACTGCAAGCCAATGCCACAACAGGTTTGGGATCTAAGAAGTAATCTTACTAATTATCTAAACTAGAGCTCTCTAGTAAACAGGTTCTGAATTGGTAATGAATAACAGTCATCACCACCACTCCTTAATGGGCTAGTAAGTGACTTCGGCTGGGATCCTCAGCAGCTCCATGTGAGTATCTAAACCCAAAACCTCTCTTTTCCAAGTAAGAGAAGCAAAAAAAGGTTTAATTAATCCTGAAAAGAACAGCCTGCTTTCACTATTTCTTGTATCTTTAAGAACAGAACAGGCTTGTAAAATAGAAACTGATCCAGCAAATGCTGACTGCTGCCAGAAAGCAGCTTTTCAAGAACTGTCATTGAGAGTCATTAATTATCTGCAGGTCCCATTCGCTCTGAATCACTGGCAAAACTTTGTGAGATGTCTTGGATGGCTTTAATTAATGTGTGAATGCCAGATGAAATATGCTGCTTGTTTGAGAGATTATCATCCCAGCACAACCCTTGAATTAAAGGACTGGGGGTGGTGGTGGTGGGGAAACCCCACAAAACAAAACAAAGCAAAAAGAAATTGGATGCTACAGGCCTGTGAGCAAAGCCACCTGGGGAGGAAGATGGGCAGCAGTGCAGGCTCACACGGGTCTGCCCTGTCCCCACAGCCCCTGTCTCTTGGCTGGGAGAGCTGCCACGGTCACATCCAGCTCCTCGCAGCACAGAGCCTGTCGAGGAGTTGCTGCAGTCACACAAGGACAACAGATCACTTCTCTGTTGGACAAGCTGATACTGAGATGCAATGCACAGGTTTTTCAATCTAATGAGACAACCAACTTAGGCTGCTGTTTCAAATCTAACCCAGGTGCTCAGAGAGTTTCTTTCCCCTGTTTTCATTCAACAGAAGCTGCTTATTTTCTATTCTTTTTCTTTTCTATTTTTTCTATTTTTCCTTCCTTTTTCCTTATCTTTCCCCATTATTTTTCCCTTACCTTATTTTTCGTTTTTTTTTTTCCTTCTTTTTTTTCTCTCTTTTCTATTATTTCACTTCCTTCCTCCTTTCTTTCTCTCTTTTTCTCTCTCTCTTTCCCTCTCTCTCTTTCTGTCTTTGTCTCTCTCTTTCCCTCTTTCTCTCTCTTCCCCCTCTCTCTCTTTCTCTCTCTCTTCCCCCCCTTTCTCTTTCTCTTTTTCTCTTTCTCTCTTTCTCTCTCTCTTTCTCTCTTTCTCTTTCTCTCTCTTCCCTCCCCTTTCTCTTTCTCTTTCTCTCTCTCTCACTTTCTCTCTCTTTCTTTCTTTCTTTCTCCCTTTCTCTGTCTCTTTCTCTCTTTTTCTCTTTCTCTCTCTTTTATGTCTCCTTTATCTTTTCTTTCACTCTTTTCTTTTATTTCTCTTTTCTTTTCCACTCCTTCCTTCCTTTTTCTTTTCTTTTCTTCTTTTTCCTTTTCTCTTTCTCTTTTCCTTTTCTCTTTTCTTTTCTTTTCTTTTCTTTTCTTTTCTTTTCTTTTCTTTTCTTTTCTTTTCTTTTCTTTTCTTTTCTTTTCTTTTCTTTTCTTTTCTTTTCTTTTCTTTTCTTTTCTTTTCTTTTCTTTTCTGTCTTTTCTTTTCCTCCCTCTTTTTTCCTTTATACTTCACTGCCATAATTGACAACAAAGAGCACTGGACTAGCGGGCAGGGCGGGCAGCAGCTCTAAGTATCATTGTCCAGACCAGTTTCAGCACAGAGGCTGCACAATCTGTCCAAGGCCAGGTGCTTCCAAACAGATCTCTCAGTCACAGTTTTACATTCACAGCTCTGTCCTACCTGGCCTCCAGACTGGAGATATCTTATTTCTGGCCAACTCAAGCAGACACAAAGGAATTTGGCTCTTCCATGTCACTGGTTTTAGCGGGTGGGGTTCCTTATCTCTCTCAAACAAGGCACACACTGCTGTTCCAAGCAGAGTTTGTTCTGTATTTAAAAGGCAGGAGCTGCACAGTGGAACAGCCACCAAACCCTGAGCAGAGCTTAGCATTTAGTGAGACAGGAAGGTGCTGAGTCCATCAGGGTTGTGCTTTTACACCGTCACAGCCCTCTTGGTCGGGGAAGCAGCTGGTTTTGAATTCACCCAGCTCCTTTTGCCTTCACAGTGATGTGGGGAAAAAAAAAAAGGATGTGTTTGGGTGTCTGCCTTTGATTTCACAAGGACCACATTTTCACTCATAATTTCACTCAGAAGAGTAATATTATTCTGCTTCAGTGGGATGCTGGCTCCTATTTAACTTTCAGACCTTGTCTTAAGCTGCCACATTTTCATGAATATACTGGTGACATCTGAATGCTCACGAATAAGGGATAACATGACTATGCATAGCAGATGAGTCAAAAACCCACAGCTTTTGCTTATGATAATATTTTTTGGTTATTATTTTTGCACCCTGCCAGCTGTTGATCTTGCTAATGTGCCACTTAGCAGCCAAGCTTTGTTCCCTCTTGGTTAATGAACTGTGCAAGAAATCACAGGCCAGCGCCTGGATTTAATGCTAATAGTGACGGTCCATAAAGAAATGATGCTTTAGACCACTAGATCTGGAGACTGAGCAGTGCTGTTGTCAAAGATGATGGAGAGAAAAAAAGTGAGAGGACAGTCTTGTTTTGCCCTTGAGGTTTCACCCTAACAAGCGATAGGACAAGAGGAAATAGGCTCAAGCTGCAGCAGGGGAGGTTTAAGTTGGGTATTAGAAGAAACTTCTACGCTGAAGGGTTCAACACTGCAGCAGATTTCCCATGGAGATGGTTGAATTCGTGTCCCTGGGAGTGTTTAAAAGATGCAGAAATATAGAATCATAGAATGGTCCAGGTTGGAAGGGACCTCAAAGATCATCCAGCTCCACCCATCAGGGAGGCAGGGACACCTCCCATCAGAACAGGTCGCTCAAGGCCTCATCCATATAGTTTAGAGTTAGTGGTTGGGCTTGATGATCTTAAAGGCCTTTTCCAACAGAAACAACTCTGTTCTATGTACTTATACCTCTTGGACACATTCAAGTTACATCTCAAGAGCTTTGTACATGCTGTGGGACTGACCAGAATTTGTGGCCCAGGAAAACAGAATAGAATAGACCAGGTTAGAAGAGACCTCCAAGCTCATCTAGTCCAACCTATCACCCAGCCCTGTCCAACCAACTAGACCACAGCACTAAGTGCCCCATCCAGTCTTTTTTTGAACGGCAACTCCACCACCTCCCTGGGCAGCCCCTTCCAATGCCAGTCACTCTCTCTGGGAAGAACTTCCTCCTAACTTCCAGCCTATATCTCCCCTGGCACAAAAATATGCTGGACTTCACAGTATCACAGTCTCACAGTCTTACAGCATCACCAAGGTTGGAAGAGACCTCACAGATCATCAAGTCCAACCCTTTACCACAGAGCTCAAGGCTAGACCATGGCACCAAGTGCCACGTCCAGTCCTGCCTTGAACAGCTCCAGGGACGGCGACTCCACCACCTCCCTGGGCAGCCCATTCCAGTGTCCAATGACTCTCTCAGTGAAGAACTTTCTCCTCACCTCGAGCCTAAACTTCCCCTGGCACAGCTTGAGGCTGTGTCCTCTTGTTCTGGTGCTGGCTGCCTGAGAGAAGAGAGCAACCTCCTCCTGGCTACAACCACCCCTCAGGTAGTTGTAGACAGCAATAAGGTCTGCCCTGAGCCTCCTCTTCTCCAGGCTAAACAATCCCAGCTCCCTCAGCCTCTCCTCGTAGGGCTGTGCTCGAGGCCTCTCCCCAGCCTCGTTGCCCTTCTCTGGACACGTTCAAGCATCTCAATGTCCCTCTTAAACTGGGGGGCCCAGAACTGGACACAGTACTCAAGGTGTGGTCTAACCAGTGCAGAGTACAGGGGCAGAATGACCTCCCTGCTCCTGCTGGCCACACCATTCCTGATGCAGGCCAGGATGCCATTGGCTCTCTTGGCCACCTGGGCACACTGCTGGCTCATGTTCAGGCGGGTATCAATCAGCACCCCCAGATCCCTCTCTGTCTGGCTGCTCTCAGCCACTCCGACCCCAGCCTGTATCTCTGCATGGGGTTGTTGTGGCCAAAGTGCAGCACCCTGCACTTGGAGCCATTGAATGCCATCCCATTGGACTCTGCCCATCTGTCCAGGCGGTCAAGGTCCCGCTGCACCCAGAGAGCCTTGTATCCCGTTAGAGGTCACCTGCCTCACATGACAGAGCACAGATGTAGGCATATGAAGACATTCTCCACAGCCTCTTGTAGATGATCCTCTACAACAGAGTTTGGCCTCAAGTCCAGCAAGGGTGTATTTGGTTTGGGGAAAACCTTATCCTCTAATATCTTGTGAGCTGCCCTCAGTCCTGCATCCAAAGGGGACTATGAAGAGGGCTATGGGCAGTGAACACGAGCCTGTCCTGTCTGCTGCAGAGAGTGCTTGCTGAGGAGGGGTGCCCAGGTGCATGCTGCACAGTCATTTCCTCCAGAGGGGAGCTACAGCTTTGCAGCAGCCAGCACTTTGCTGCCAGCAGACCTCCTCATTCTCATGCAAGGGCTGAAGCCGAGGTTGCTGCCAACACACTTCGCTTGCAGGGGCTTTGGGAAGAGGGAGAAGAGATGGAAGAGAGAGAAGAGAGGCCATTTCCCCTGAAGCCCCTTCTCAAACACATTAGCCCTCTGCTTTGTGGAACCAGCTCTCTCTATCCTCTGTCTCCTGCTTCTTTTGTTGGCTTTGGGATTTCTGGCAGACCTTCTGCTCCCCCTTCCAAGCACCTTGTGGTTATTAAAATGCAGCTCAGGATAGTTCACTTTGCCTGGTACATTATCATTCCTCGTTAGAGACCCCTCCAGGGCCTGTGATGTGCCTGCACCGACTTTATAATTACAAAGTCAATTTCTAAACAGACATTTGCAAATAAGTCAATTTAAATACTGAGATTTGCAAACAATAATTAAGCAGTAGCTTCTTTTTTAAATATCTATATATATATATAATTAATGCCCATGGGTTTTTCAGTTTTACCTTGCCACTGTGTAGCTTGCAATTGTTTGGTGAGCCAAACCATTCTCAGGAAGCCAAGCAAATCACTGGTGGGTTTTAAAGCTGTTTAAGAGTATGCCCTACCTCCCTCCACCTCATTCCACCCCAACTTCATGAGCCATTTGCTACATGGTGCCCAGTCCAGCTAGCAGCTATAGGGAAGTAGCACCAGATGCCTTGTGCAAGAGCAGCAGAGTTGGGGAGCTTTCTCCTTTTGGCAAATGGGTGGTGCCTTGATCTGCCAAAAACTACCCCAAACCATGGCAGAATGAGGAAGACTGCTTTAAAGAAGCTCAGCCATAAAGGCAGTTTGCAAGCAGAAGGGAAAATGCACTCTGGAAGAGGAGAAGAACACAGTCTAGAATCATAGAATCATAGAGTGGTTTAGGTTGGAAAAGACCTCAAGGATCATCCAGCTCCAACCCCCTGCCATAGGCAGGGACACCTCCCACTAGAGCAGGCTCAAGGCCTCATCCAACCTGGCCTTAGACACCTCCAGGGAGGAAGCAGCCACAACCTCCCTCGGCAACCTGTGCCAGTGTCTCACCACCCTCACTGCAAAGAACTTCCTCTTAACATCCAGTCTAAATCTCCCCTCTGCCAGTTTAAACCCATTCCCCCTTGTCCTGACCTTGTCATTAGTCCCTCCCCAGCCTTCCTGTAGGCCCCCTTCAGATACTGGAAGGCCACTCTAAGGTCTCCTTGAATCCTTCTCTTCTCCAGGCTGCAGAGCCCCAACTCTCTCAGCCTGTCCTCATAGCAGAGCTGCTGCAGCCCTCTGAGCATCTTCGTGGCTCTTTGTGGTCTACCTGAGGTTTCTGCCAAGGATGTGCAGTGAGAGGCCTCATCTGTGAGCAGAGTGCTATGAGAGGAGCAAATGGGGCTTATCCCAGAATGCATCCAGGAGAAGAAGGAACAACTCTCCATTGAGATAGGATCTCACATTATCCCATGTCATTGTGCTTTGGTCTCCATCCACGGTCCTGCCACAGCTCTACTTTCCCCCAGTTTTGCCTGTCTCCCTAGAGAGAGCAGGATGTGGCAGGACCTCATTGCTCTCTACAACGACCTGAAGGGAGGCTGCAGCCAGGTGGGGTTGGTCTCTTCTGCCAGGCAAGCAGCAACAGAACAAGGGGACACAGTCTCAAGTTGTGCCAGGGGAGGTCTAGGCTGGATGTTAGGAGGAAGTTGTTGCCAGAGAGAGTGATTGGCATTGGAATGGGCTGCCCAGGGAGGTGGTGGAGTCACCATCCTTGGAAGTCTTCAAAAAGCATGTAGACATGGCACTTTGGGCCATGTTTTAGTGGTCATGGAGGTGTGTGGTTGAAGCTTACACTTGAATTTAGAGGTCCACAGCAGAAGTGGAAAAGGGAAGGGCAACTGACATGATTTACTTGGGCCTGAGTATGGCATTTGACTCTGTCCCACATGACATCCTTGTCACCAAACTGGAAGAAACACAGACTTGCAGGGTGGAGCACTGCTGATAAGGAATTGACTGGATGGTGGCACACAGACAGTGGTGTCAAGGGCACAATGTCCACCTGCAGACCAGTGCCAAGCAGCATCCCTCAGGGGTCAGTGCTGGCACCAGTGCTGTGTAACATCTTTGTCAGTGCCATGGACAGAGGAATCAGTGCACCCTCAGCAAGTGTGCAGATGACACCAAGCTGTGTGGCACAGTAGACTTGCAAGAGGGCAGGGATCCATCCAGAGGGACTTGTTCAGGATGGAGAGCTGTGCCCAGGCCAACCTCATGACATTCAACAAGGCCAAGTGTAAGGTCCTGCACCTGGGTTGACGCAGTCCCAAGCACAACTCCAGGCTGGGTGGGGAATGGCTGAGAGCAGCCTTGACAAAAAGGACCTGGGGGTCTGGGGTGCTAAAAAGCTCAACATGAGCCTGCAGAGTGAGTGCAGCCCAGACAGCAACCCTGTGCTGGGCTGCANAGGAGACTTTAGAGTGACCTTCCAGTATCTGAAGGGAGCCTACAGGAAGGCTGGGGAGGGACTATTGACAAGGTCTGGGAATGTCAGGACGAGGAGGAATGGGTTTAAACTGGCAGAGGGGAGATTCAAACTGGACGTTAGGAAGAAGTTCTTTGCAGTGAGGGTGGTGAGACACTGGCACAGGTTGCCCAGGGAGGTTGTGGCTGCTCCCTCCCTGGAGGCGTTTAAAGCCAGGCTGGATGAGGCCTTGAGCAACCTGCTCTAGTGGGAGGTGTCCCTGCCTATGGCAGGGGGTTGGAGCTGGATGAGCTTTAGGGTCCCTTCCAACCTAAACCATGCTATGATTCTGTGTTTCTGTCTTTTCCAACTTTATGATTCTATGATTTTCCTCAGCACAGCCCAGGCAGGTGCCTCTTACCCTCTGTCCTTTCACACCACCTGATTCACGTTGCCTTCAGCTTTGTTTTGCCACAGATTTGTTTTTCACACCCTGGCCTTCCTTCTAGTCCTCACAACAGGAGGTTTTCTTCTTGGTCTTTTCTCCTGTCCACGTGATGCTCTTCTGCAGCTCCCTTTCGAGCTCAGGGGGCGCTTGCAGCCCTGTACCTCAGTACCCCTGATTTGGTGATGTGTGCTTGCATTCAGGTTTGCTTCCAAAGATCTGCTTAACAAGAGTAGTTATCCATGGAATGAGACTCAGTGAGGCACTAGGCAAACATGCCTGACCTATAGCACTCTTCAGCCTTGACACTGCAGATGACTGTGTTGTACCAACCTGAATATGGTGCCATGGTCTAGCCTTGAGGTCTGAGGTAACAGGTTGGACTTGATGATCTGTGAGGTCTCTTCCAACCTTGGTGATACTGTGAGACTGTGAATAATGTCTGGGTAATCAACAGGGTTTCATCTTCTACTCTTTTCCTTAGCAGAGACCCCTGACACATGCACACCTATGTGTCTGGTGTAAATGTCTATCAGTGGCAGAATCCACGAGGAAAGGCCATACCTGCTGATTACCTGCCCTGTCCTCTCCAAGCTGTCCCAGCAGGTACTATGGATGTCAGAGAACCACAGAACTTTAGAGGTTGGAAAGGACCTCCAGAGATCATCAAGTTCAACTTCCCTGCCAAGGCAGGATCACCCAGGGTAGTTTGCACAGGAATACACCCAGGTGGGTTTTGAAAGGAGACTCCACAACCTCTCTGGGCAGCCTATTCCAGTGCTCTCTGACCCTCCAGTGCTCTGCGCTCCAGTGACTGTGTCCCTCACTGTAAAGAAGTTTCTCTTCATGTTGAGGTGAAACCTTCTCTGTTCCAACTTGTAGCTGTTGCTCCTTATTGCTGCTGTCCAGAGAAAAGAGACTGACCCCATCCACTTGACACCCAGGGATGATGGAGGAACAGGGATGCAGTTCAACAAGGGCAAATGCAGAGCCACAGAATCACAGAACTTCAGAGCTTGGAAGGGACCTCCAGAGACCATCGAGTGCCACCTCCCTGACAAGACAGGATCCCCCAGGGTAGTTCACACAGGAATGCATCCAGGCAGGTTTGGAAAGTCTCCAGAGAAGGAGACTCCACAACCTCTGGGCAGCCTGCTCCAGGACTCTGTCACCCTCACTCTAAAGAAGTTTCTCCTCATGTTGAGGTGTCCCCTTCTCTGTTCCAGTTTGCAGCTGTTGCTCATGTGTCTTATTGCTGCTGACCACTGAAAAGAGAACTGCCTCAGCCATGGACGCTCACCCCTCAGATTATTTGTATAGATTGATCAGATCTGCTCTCAACCTTCTCTTCTCCAGACCAAACAGCCCCAGGGCTCTCAGTCTCTCTTTGCAGGGGAGATGCTCAAGTCCCCATGTCAATCTCATGTCTCTGCCATGGACTCTTTCCAGCAGGTCCCTGTCTCTCTTGAACTGGTGAGCCCAAAACTGTACACAGTATTCCAGAGCATTATGGCTCCTTGAGGAGTTTGTGGAGAAGAATAAATCTCCACATGGCCTTGCCTAGAAAAGAGTAAGAAAAGGCAGAATTCAAACTCTCTGAGTGTGTGTCATGGTGCATTAAAGATGGATCATTTCCTGGTCTGCACTTGTGCTCGGTGATTTCAAAGGGCTTACTCATTATTTTTGTGTTGGTTCCACATTTTTTAGTGTGCTCATATCTTAGCTCATCAAACTTCAGCCAGCTGGGGCCAAAAATATCTCTGGCATAATCAGTTCGTTCATCCAAGCCCCAGACCTTCATTTCCCAATTCAAACAGACGTTCACAATCAGCGTACGAGAAGGGAACATGGCCCTCACGATCATCTTGGGTGACATTGCTGAGAGCAGACTTCCTTGCACCCTGGCACTCTGATTCCAATTGTTACAAATATGAGCAACAATTATCCATCCCTTCCCCCCCACCCCCCCCTCTTTATGGGTGTGTGAGGGCAATAACTTCAAGCACTTGCTGCTATTCAGCACAGCAAACAAATACCAGAGCCACTCGGGCTGCGACGCGTTTCAGCGGCGTAACTTGGACCTGCCACTGTTCTATTAAGTTCTAAATCTCTATCACTTGACAGTGCCAGTGCTCTTCAGCAGGGAGAGGAGTCCTTACAAAAAAAGAAAAATAAAGCTCAAGCCCTGAGTGGTGGTTGCTATAGCAATTAGCTAATGGGCGTCCTTCTTCAGGAGCCAGAGATGCTGAGGCAGCTAAAACAAATGTTTGTGTATGGCCATGGCGGGGACGGTGACGGATTAGGGAGTGCTGGCCTTGAGCCTCCCTCTAATCCAGTGCTAAATAAATCATGCATCTAAGTGCAGGCTGGCATGCTGGAGGGAATGCCAATGTGAGGAGAGTGAAGGCAGGGTAGTTTCAGTTTCTGCCCAGGGCAGAGGTGAGCAGGGAGTAGTAGTGGGACGGGTGTGAAAATCTAGATGGATAAATCTGAGACTTGGATTTTGTGTCATGGATGTGAAAATCTGGATGGGTAAGCCTGAGACTTGGATATCATGGCATGGATGTGAAAATCTGGGTGGGAAGTCTGAGACTTGGATATCATGGCATGGATGTGAAAATCTGGATGGATAAGTCTGAGGCTTGGATTTTGTGGCAAAGGGCACCTCTAGCCTGCAGCACAACCTCTCACAGGAGCCCTGTGGAAGTCTTTCCTGCAGGACCCTTTGTATCCTCTAAGTGCCACGGTCCTTTTTATTTCAGGGTTGAATATAAGCCTTAAAGCTAAAGGAGAGAGAAGAGATGTGTTAAGGGAGTTCATAGCTGCCTTTCCATCATAAGATGTGGCTTGTGTAATCCATCACCTTCCACCTTAGCCCAGTCTGCACTGTTACCAGAAGGTTTGTGAGTCCTCTGGGTCCAGGCTCTAATGAAATCCTGCCAAGACCCCCACAGGAGCTCTTCTGGTGATACAACGCAGGGCAGGACCAGGCTCTCAGTGGTTACTGTTTGGCTAAAGAAAAACCTCTGCCCTGTGGAAAATAAAACAAACAGAAGACAGTGATCTGAATCTGATGTCTTCTAGGCTCTCTGAAGCATGGATTCAGCCTTGGTATGGGATGAAAAATGAAAATGAGGACAACTCAGTCAACAGCATGTCCTAGAAATTAATGAGCCCCTTTGCCTCCAACACCTGATAATTACATCTTTCAATTAAATGGACTCTCTCCTTGTCCAAGTTCTTATAAATTAACTCAAAGTGATGCAGCTTCTTGGGCTGCCAAATCTTCCTTATGCCAAAATCTGCGCAAGCCTCCAGACCCCTGCACTGATAGAGAGTGCAGAAAGAACTAAAGGATTTAGTCCTGGTGTCACAACAGCACAGCTCCTGTGTCACTAGCACAAGCAAATCCCATGGCCCTGAGTTTAGCACTTTGTCTCTCTGTGAAATAAGGGAGAACAAAAGATCCCAGGCAGTCAGCTGCCAGTATGGAGAGCCATGTACAAAAATGTCCTTGCCCTTAGCTTGAGCTTCTCACTGCAAAGTATGGGACAGCTCTGACACAACTTACAGTTTTAGTGTGACTGCTTAGAGATAAGAGCCACCAGAAAGCTGGAGGAGTGACAGACTTCTCTTTCTTCTTTCCTATTCTCTGTGTTGGAGCCCTGGAGCAGGCTGCCCAGAGAAGTTGTGGAGTCTCCTTCCCTAGAGAGATTCCAAACCCACCTGGACATTGTGGTCCTGGGCAACCTGCTGTGGGTGACCTGCTTTAAGAATGGAGTTGGACTAGATGATCTCCACCTCCCACCATGCCAGGATTCTGGGAGGATTTACTCCATTATAGACAGCTGCTTACAACAGAAGGAACCTGCCAAGAGGATACATCTGCCACTATGCTACTACCTGTTACCATGTTTTGTACTTCCAGTTTGGATACAGAGATGCACTGAGTGGTGTGCTCAGTTTCTTGGCGTGATCACAGGTGCTTTGAGGTGGGGAAGACAGATGACCTTCTCCACTCAAATATGTCTTACAGTATTTCTAAGGCTTTCAGTGTTACCCCTGTCCATAGCCTTCAGCCTGGAGAATATCCATGCACAACACAGGGGCTCCTGGTCTGGCTCACTTTGGTGCATTTACAAACCTCAGCCAGCTAGAGGAGAGATGCTGAGTGCAAGGAGATGGGGTGCAGACAGAGATCTCACCTCAGCAGGGTGACCATCACAGAACCACACAACTGCTCCACTCTTTTACTATCCTCCCTATCCCTTAAGTAACCAAGTGCAAGCAGTGCAGCCTAAAGCTGGGTTGTTCTAAGCCTGCAATAAATCCAACCAGCTCTTCCAAAGCACAGCAGGCAGCTGATGCCATCGCATCCCTTCAGCCCAAACTCACTGGGCAATGGCTGGGAATGCCAAGGATGTGTTTTCCTCTGAAGCCCACACAGAGATGTATTCCCAGTTGCACCATTTCAATTAAGGCAATTAGCAGTGACCAGGGGCAACTGCAAAGCTCCAATTAAACCAAAACAAAGACTAACACAATCTACAGTGTCATGGAGCAGGTTGGAACATGTATTCCAGACAAACACTATCTGACAGATTAAAGGGTTTAGACACTCTCTGTTGTCCCCTTCCAGACCTCCTACAATCTCTTCTCCTTCGATGAGCCCAAATGCTAATCTCCACTCTTTGTATCTCCTCATTAATTTACCCCTTGGCAGGGCTCTCAGGGGAAGCTGCTAGCTTTTCTCCTGCCTTTCTGTCCAGTTTAACCTGTAGCCTGCAGCCACGGTGGCCTGTTGCCCTTCACCTCCTTAGGGACAGCCTGAGAGCATGATTTAGGCTCCAGTGACCTTTTCTGAGCTGTGTCTGGTGCTGGGCTGTGCATTTGCTGTTTGCACTGGCAGGCTGCAATAGGATGGAAGCAGACTGTGGAAAAGCAGCAAGGGAGGAAATTTGCTCTCTGGTCAGGTCCAGTGTTTTCCTGCTGGGGTGATCTGGAGTAGCCTCTCCTTTGGGGAAAGTGTGTGGGGAAGGGGCTCCCTCAAGCCCTCCAGCAGAGATCCATGGCTATTTGGGGCAGAAGGGTTTGCTCTCTGTGAAATCTGCTCTGGACCTCTACCCCTGTAATGAGTGGGAAGCTTCTTTGCCTGGAGGTGGACTTGAGCTTGGGATCACAGAATGGTGATTTAGAATCTTGCTAGAAAATGTTAAACAGAACTACAGAAATCACAGGATCACAGAACCATGTAGGTTGGCAAAGCCCCTCAGGAGCACCAAGTCCAACCTATAACCCTACTCTACAAGATTCACTTTAAACCATATCCCTAAGGACCACATCCAAACCACCCTTAAACACATCCAGGGTGGGTGACTCCACCACCTCCCTGGGCAGCTCATTCCAGTCCTTGACCACTCTCTCCATGAAAAACTTTTTCCAAATGTCCAATCTAAACCTCCCCAGCCTCAGCTTGAGGCCATTCCCCCTTGTTCTGTCTTCAACCTGTGAGCAGAGCCCAGCAGCAGCCTTCCCATAATGTCCCTTCAAGTAGCTGTAGAGAGCAATGAGGTCTCCGCTCAGCCTCCTCTTCCTCAAACTAACCATCCCCAGCTCTCTCAGTCGTTCCTCATCATATTTATTCTCTAGGCCCTTCCTCATCTTTGTTGCCCTCCTCTGGACCCACTCTAGCACCTCCACATCTTCCTTGTATTATGGTGCCCAAAACTGAGCACAGTACACGAGGTGTGGCCTCATCAAAGCCGAGTACAAGCGGACAAGGGGACAAGGTGTGTTTGTCAAGAGATGGACTGCAAGTAGGCTTCTAGCACTGGTGCCTCAGTTCTGACCTGGACAAATATCCTGTTCCATTGTTTCAGACCACCTAGATATGAGACTCTCACAACCCCTTCTGGTTGTGGCCTGACCCATATATTCGGACTTCACATCATCCACAGTTATGCATTCAGAGAAGGACAATAAAAGTGGTGACAAGTCTGGATAGCAGATCTTAGGAGAAGCAGCTGAGGGAGCTGGGATTTAGTCTGGAGAAGGCTAAAGGGAGACCTTGTTGCTCGCCACAGCTACTTGAGAAGAGGTTGTAGTGAGATAGGGGCTGGTTTCTTCTCTCAAGTAATTTGAGATAGAACAAGAGGAGATGGCCTCCAGCTGCACCAGGGGAGGATAATGTGAAGGAGTGGTCAGATATTGGAACAGGCTGCTCAGAGAAGTGGTGGAGTCACTACCCCTGGAGATGTTCAAAACCATGTAGACATGGAGCTTTGGATGTGGTTTAGTGGGCATGGTAGTGTTGTGTTGAGGATCTTAGAGGTCTTTTCTATCCTTAATGATTGTATAATTCTGTAGTTAGTATCTGGCAGCTCTGAGCCACTTCACAGAAGCTGCTGCTTGCAGTCTACAAACCACTGTGGGATTTGTCATTAATAGGACCTTGCATCAAAGCAAGGGCAGAGCCTGGCACAGATTGCCTCTTTCAGACAGAGATTGGAGGCAGACTGTGGAAGGAGGGACAGCTAATGACAAAGAACCTTCCTGAGGATGGGGGAAGCCTGTCATGGGAACATGACTGCACCTGGATGTCACAGCCAGTGGTTCAGATCCAGCAGAGCCTGGTAACGGGCTGCAGTGATTAGCCTCTGGCAGCTGTTCAGTGGCCTGAGCTAAATGGTCAGGTCAGATGCTGAGCCAGACTCACTTTGGTTCCTAGTGGACCCCTACTTATATACAGCAAAAGCCACCAGTACATTTAGTGCTAATTGGTGTCCTTGTTAGCAGCTACTGCTGAAAAACTACATGTTGAATAGGTCCAAACAGTGAACTCTTCTCCTTAAAGGTGAGGTCTCCAATTAAGGGTTGACAGGCAGCTGGGGCAAGATGTTTGCTACCTGCTTGGAGGATACGTGGGAATGTCAAGGTTAGAGCCCAGAAGCCTTCCACAAGCTCTCTTAAAAAGAACAATCCTTCAGTTTGGCTACAGTTGTGAAAGGAAAAAAAACAGAGGATGCATTTGATACAGAAAGATGTCTTTAATATATCCTTTTGTGGCTCTTGCACCTTTTGGCCATGCTCATTTTCTTCCTTACTGTTTTAGATTTTCTTGTGTGTTAGCACTGAGGACAAAACCCAGGAAATTTCTTTCTTAACTTTTTTTTTAACTGTATCCCAAGTAACACAGACAAAGAGGCTGTCATGAGCTGCTAGAATGGAAATTAATTTTAAAAGCATCATCATTTATCACTTTTATAGTAAAAAAAAAAGAGAGAGAGGGAGAGGAGAAACCACTGAGATTAGAGCAATTGTGGCAGAAGCTTCCTGCACAAGAATTATCAGGATGTACTTTCAAAAGGGTAATGACACCAAAGTGTTCAAAGAGATTCCAGGCATAAAACTCAAAGCCCTTCTGCAAACACCCTCCATTGGAGTTTTTTTGCTTGGGGGGTAAGATTTCTTTCACAGTTTGAGCCATCCAGAAGTCAGGTAGTGATGGTGTGATGGTTGTCTGACCTCCATTTGTACTCAGCTGGGAGAGACAGGTATGTTTAGAGGGCAAATCTTGGTATTAACATGTGGTGTCTGAGATAGATGGAAAAGAATCATAGAATCATAGAATCAACCAGGTTGGAAAAGACTTCCAAGCTCATCCAGTCCAACCTAGCACCCAGCACTGTCCAGTCAACCAGACCATGGCACCAAGTGCCTCATCCAGGCTTTGCTTGAACATCTTCAGGGATGGTGACTCCACCACCTCCCTGGGCAGCCCATTCCAATGCCAATCACTCTCTCTGCCAACAGCTTTCTCCTGACACCCAGCCTGTATCTCCTCTGGCACAACTTGAGACTGTGTCCCCTTATTCTGCTGCTGGTTGCCTGGCAGAAGAGCCCAGCCCCAGCTGGCTACAGCCTCCCTTCAGGTAGTTGTAGACAGCAATGAGCTCTGCCCTGAGCCTCCTCTTCTGCAGGCTGCACACCCCCAGCTCCCTCAGCCTCTCCTCACAGGGCTGTGCTCCAGGCCCCCCATCAGCTTCATTGCCCTTCTCTGGACACATTCCAGTATCTCAACATCTCTCTTGAGATGAGTGGTTCCTCTCATGAAGAGCTGGAAGGATTGCTCCTGGAGACATGCTTTGATTTGCAGCAGCATCAGTAACGGTAGATATTGGAGAGAAATGCAGCTAACCCTGCTTGAAACGGGGATTCATGCAAGAGCCATGAGGATCAACCCAACAAGTGCTGCATAGCCATAGTGGGGGCTCCAGATGGGGATGATCTGAACAACATAACTGTGAGCTGGGACAGCAAAACACTCACCAAAATGTGTGCACTGGCTGCAGGGATCAGGAGCTGTCCATGGGTCACTTTGTTCTGCAAGTGGCCACCCTCAGAGCTGATGCTGTGAGTCGGGGATGGATCATCTCCAGCTGAGCCAGGAGCTTCATTTCACACGTCTGATCTAGACTGCCACTCCAGAGGAGATCATTAAATCGAGCATGGATCTTCCTCCTTCACTTGCTTATTTTTCCCCCTGTGTGGAACGAGTTAAAGACTCCTCGTTCCTTATCCATTCTTTCTATTAGAATCTTATCTCATTCCAGTCCCCCCCTCCTCTCACACACTCCTCCTTTCCTCACACACATCTACTTGCTCCCTTCAGGAAGCCAGCTAATTATTTCCTGAATGCCCCCAGTGTTATTTTGCCTTGAGAACCTCTCCTGCTGGGACTTCTCACGCGCTTATGATTCTCTGTGTGACAAAAGGTTTCTCAGTTTAGCTTTGAATGGGTATTTCTTTAATTTCTACATGTAGTCCTTTTGCCTCATCATCTGCACTTGGGCTGAGAATAGAAACTTCACTTGACATTATCTAAACCATTATCAATTAAATCCCTTCTTAACTGACCTTTTTTTTTTATCCCCCCCCCTTAAGCTATGTAAGTTTTTTGGGTTTTCCCTCTCCTTCACTCCTGCAGACCTTTCACTTGCAGATAAAGCTCTTTGCCTTTCTGCATTAGCTTCCCAAGCACAACACGTTTTGGGGGGCTGTATTTTTTGCTGTTGCTTAGTACCACTGCAGAATGTTGGATTTCAGTTTATTTCAAACCTGGAAGTCAGTCTACCTACTCTGAACTTGTGCAGACGTAGGTATATTTGCTGTGTGTAACACAGGATCTCCAGCCAGGCTTGGAGACTGTACTGCTGCAGATACTTGGTCAACAGATGAGTCTGGGTCCCATGGCTTCAACTGACCTACAGACACACACAGAGTGTGCAGCCTGCAAAGAGGCAAACCCAGAAGAGCTGTGCTTTGTACAGAGAAATCAAACCAGGGACTTGTTCATGGCTACTGTGCTAGAGCAGCTTTGAACACAGGCTGATGGATGATGGCTCAGGAATTTACCCATACTCCCACATCCAGCAGTTTCACATATTCCTTAGGATGCAGTGACTGCATCTAGAGGCTATGTGAAGATGACAAAGAATATAAAAGTATCTGTGTGCCCAGGTGACCAAGAAGGCCAACAGCAGCCTGTTCTGTACCAGCAACAGTGTGACTAGCATGACCAGAGAAGTGATTCCCATGTTCTTGAGACTGGTGAGGCCACACCTCAAACACTGGATTCAGTTTTGGGCCACTCACTCCAGGAAAGACATTGAGATGCTGGAGCATGTCCAGAGAAGGGTAACAAAGTTGGTGAAGGGTCAGGAGAACAGGGCTGGTAAGGAGCAGCAGAGGGAATTGTGGTAGTTTAGTCTGGAGAAAAGAAGGGTGAGGGGAAACCTTCTGGCTCTTTACAACTCCCTGAAAGGAGGTTGTTGTGAGGTGAGTGTTGGTCTCCTCTCCCAAGAACAAAAGAAAATGGCTTCAAGTTGTGCTAGAGGAGATCTAGGTTAGATCTTAGGGAAAAAAAGTGTTCCCCAAAAGGGTTGTTAAGCCCTGGAAGAGGCTGCTGAGAGCAGTGGTGGGGTCACCATCTCTGGAGGGATGTAAAAGCTGTGTTGATGTGGTGCTGAGGGACATGCTTTAGTGGTGCTTGGCAGTGCTGGGTTAATGATTGGACTTGGTGAAGACTCTTCCAGCAAAAAGGATTCTATGATTTTATGGGTGGAGGAATGCCAGAGGTAATAAAGAGTGGGTGATTAAGATCACGAATGCCTCTAGCAAGATGTCTCTAAGGGGATAATGTTGGGGATGAAGCAGTGACAGAAATAGGTGGAAACTGGGATGGATTTGTGAATTCTTATGGAACAAAACCTAGTCTCTTCTTCCAACTTTCTTAGGGGCTTTTTTTTCCCCACTGGGATAGAGCCCATGCAGAATTACAGTCCTATGAGTAAAAGATGCACAGGTCACATCCTTTCGATCCACACATTCTTGTCCCAGCTGGAGGCAAGCCAAGTTAAAAGCATAAGCTACTGAGACTTAACCTAATCATAATAATTCTGCAACAGTTCATAAACTATCAAACAAACACAGTGGGGCTTAAAAGTGCCAAGAATTTATGACCTGGCACATTTTGTTTAGTATGAACCACCCCCTAACCTTGCAGAACCACAGGGCTGGAGAAAATGCAGGTAAGCAGCTGAAATCCGAACCTGCAGCTCTGTGGAACTTTGCCTTTTGGAGATGGCACAGGAGAAAAAAAAAAACATTAATTGGTTGCTGTTTTACCTCTGTTCTTTGTTGGATCAGCTGTTAATTCAAGGCCTGTGGCCATGTCATAACCACTTTTATTGAGCTGTTTCAAAAACAAGTCCCAGTGAACCTTTTTGTCATTCAAGCAATGAAGGAGACTGCCTCCCAGCTCTGCAAAGGCTGCTCAGCCTAGCCTCAGAGCACCCTGAAATCTATCAGTGCTAATTAGGACCTACTTAAAGGCTCCCAGGCTGCCGTTACTGGTTTGAAATGCAGAGTGGCATGTGAAAGCCCTTATGCTTGTCTCCTGACAGGAGCAAAAGCAAACAACAGGCCCTGCTGTGACCTCCATTTATGAGACTCATTTACTGCACTGAAGGCATCAACTTCCTGGAAATTAAAGGGACAAATTAGTTTTGAACCCCTACTGGTTAAGATGGACTTCTCACTGGGACAGTGCTCCTGCCTGGCTGGCTAAATGCTTCCTTAATCTTTGCGTCTGTGGAGTTTCTTCAGGGAGATCATTGAGATGAGTTTGCTGCTGGGAAGAGACCTAGGAATAGGGAGATGGCACAGCTCAGGCTGCTCTCCAGCTGCCCCTGTTCCCTGACACCAGGTGGGTACCAGCTGTCACGTAGCTAAACTCCACATCCCTAATGTTAACTGGTATTAACCATTTCCTTAAGGTAAAGGCAGAGCCCTGTGCTCTGACCCATTCCTGCACTGCCTTTTCCATCACAACATGAGAGCTCCATCCAGTGATGCTTTAAGCAATGTGTCCCACTTCTCTTGCCATATTCATACCCATCTCCATAAACTCAGCTTTGCTGTTGTCTCTGAGGGATGAAGAGGTCTCTAATTCATTCTTGTTCTCAGCTCCATCAGTATCCAAGACCATCTGTCCTACTTTCACACGATCACAGATGTCAGGGGCTGGAAGGAACCCAAAGAGATCATCGACTCCAAACCCCCTGCCAGAGCAGGACCATAATCTAGCTCAGGTCACAGAGGAATGCATCCAGACAGGCCTTGAATGTCTCCAGAGAAGGATGTTCAGTCAAATCTAACCAAATTCCCTGCCCAGTGGGCATGAAGCCACCTTAGGATCCTTTCCTCCCAAAGTTCAGCCCAGTCATAATTGCTCCTCATGTAGGCCAACTACTGGAAAATGTGGGGAGAGAATTGGGAGCCTTAGCAACCAAAAATGACAACATCTTGCCCTGGAATTATAGCATGTTTGATTTGTCACCATTGGGATCTTTTACTCCTTAGAAGAAGAAATACCAGAGAAATGCATCCTCCTCCCTCTCTGCCCCACTGCCTTCCATTCTCTTCTCTGCTTTAGTCTCTTAATCTTCCTGAGACTCAAACACCTAATTCAGTAGGAGATAGTTTTATTTTCCACTCCTCTGGCATATGGCTAGGTGAGCCTTCCCAAGTCTTTCAAGGGCAATCTGAGTTCATTAAACATCTATCTCCTCTTGCTGGTCTGTGCCTGAGTCCCAGTATTGGGTGCAGGAGATGCTGCCTGTCCTCTGGGAGCTCTTTCCTATCTCTTGAGGACCCACAAGTCATTTGGAGAAGTGTCAGTGGGGAAAAGCAGTCAAGACACTAAATTTAGTGCTCTTACTTTCCAGGGAACAAGTAAGCTGTTGGATAGACAACCCCATGCCTGCTTGAGAAACAAGTGCCATGGGTTAATCAGAAGGCTTAGGTGACAGGCTGGACTCAATGATCCTACAGGTCTTTCCCAGCCTGGTTCATTTTGTGATCCTGTGCTTTACCATGGCTAAAGGAAGCCAAATATAGCCATACCTGACCTGGAAGGGAATATTGGAAAGAGATTTGTCAGGAGGACTCAGAAGCTGAAATCTCTAGGTGACAAGCAAGATCACAAGTTGTTGAGTGACCGTCCCTGGAGGCATTTAAAAGACATGTAGATGTGGCAGGGAGAATTCTCTAGTGCATGAGAAAGAGTTGTCCTTCACAGCCTGCTCAGTCCACAGCCAATGGTGTGGTGGTGTAGTGCTGTAGCATTTAGAGAATCCTCACAAACCTAACTACTGGATGAGGCTCTGGACAGTCTGATCTAGTGTGAGGTGTCCCTGCCCATGGCAGGGGAGTTGGAACTAGATGATCCTTGTGGTCCCTTCCAACTCTGACTGATTCTATGATTGTAACTTTGACTTCAGATCGCTAAGGGACAGTGATCTTCTCCTCCATGTAGTACAGTATATGGCCAGGTGAAAAAGAAGCCCATGATGGCCCTTTTCTTCTTGATTCAGAGAAGCTGAAGGAGCTGGGGATGTGCAGCCTGGAGAAGTGGAGGCTCAGGGCAGAGCTCATTGCTGTCTACAACTACCTGAAGGGAGGTTGTATCCAGGTGAGGTTGGGCTCTGCTCCCAGGCAACCAGCAACAGAAGAAGAGGACACAGTCTCAAGTTGTGCCAGGGGAGGTCTAGGCTGGATGTTAGGAGGAAGTTGTTGGCAGAGAGAGTCACCATCCCTGGAGGTGTTCAAGACTGGATGGGGCACATAGTGACATGGCCTGGTTGACTGGACAGGGCTGGGTGCTAGGTTAGACTGGATGATCTTGGAGGTCTCTTCCAACCTGTTTGATTCTATGATTTTATAATTCTATGATTTGCTGGCTGGGGATGCCCTGGGAAAGAGCAGGCTTTACACTAATAGGAAGCCTCATAGCAAGCCACATCTCAGTCCCACCAGGTGGGGCACAAAGGTGAAGAAGTTGAAGTGACCATCAGACTGAAACCAGACCTCTCTCAGAACTCTGAAGTCCTGTTTTTCAGCTGTTGGCAGAAGTGACCCAAAAAGGGGGCAATGTAATTTCTAAGGGCGTACACAGGACAGAAGAGCTCAGCTTTTGGAGAAGACTATTGCCACTGAGAATCACAGCAAGAGATCTGATGAGATGAATTGCTTTCATATCTGTGAATAACATCTCTGTAAATATTGCCAGATGCTTTCCATAAACCCTGCTGCCATGGCAGCAAGGTTAGGGGATCCAGCTCCCCTGATCGCTTCTGTTCCCAGCCGAAGCCCAGAGGTCAAACCAAACTTTGGGACCTCCTGTGCTCTTCCAGTCCTCTCTCAGTGCACAAGCTGGATCACTGTGGTTTCACATGTGTGGTAGGATTCATGGCATCATCATCAGACTCTGCACACATGATTACTTATGACACAGACCCCAAAGTGACTCTCTCAAACCATCCCCTCCCACATTGAGAGCTGGCCTAAGCCAAGAGGGAGCATGAGGGAAGCAGATGGCAGCCTGGCAGAGTGATTAAAGCTCTAGATATCTGTGTTAATGAATTGCCCACCCAGCAGATTAAATATTGCAATAGTCAGCCCTGTTCTATGCTGTCAGGAAGCTCAGCCTTATTTATGACACTGGGGAAATGTCTTGTTCTTCCTTCTGCTGTGCAGCAAGATACAAGTTGGGATAGAAAAGAGACCAGAGGCTCTTGTTTGTCATCCAGAGGAGGAGTCACTGGGTGCCACAGCTCAGCTAAACCACCTTGCAGGAGGATGCAGGGAAGGAAATGGGCAATGACAGCTTCTGAGTCATGAAGATATACATGATGGAATGAGGGAAATGACCTGAAATTGTGCCAGGGGAGGTGTAAGTTGGATATTAGGGAAAATGCCTTTCCTGAAAGAGTGGTCAGGCATTGGAACAGGCTGTTCAGGGGGGTGGGGGAGTCAGCATCCCTGGAGGTATTCAAGAAAAGTGTGGAAATGGCACCTGGGGATATGATTTACTGGCCACAGTGGTATCTGGTCCACAGTTGGACTTGATCATCTTAAGAGGGCTTTTCCAGCTGAAATGATTCTGTGATTCTATTACTCTCTGAGTCCTCTGCAAGCTAAGACCTGAAAATAGATGTGCTTTTCACTTGCTTTTCTCTGCTTTTACATCTCTCCTGTTGCACTCTACCCTTTCACCCCATTTTAGTATCTCCAGCTAGCTCTTTCTGAGTGAGTTCTAATTTGGAAGTGCAAAACCAAAGCCTTTCTGTGGTGTCCTGCTTCTCTTTCACTGCTTTGCTCTTGACTGGGATATTGGCAGAGGAGCTGGTGTGGATTTGCTCTGCTAACAGGACTCCTGTCAGTACATTTTATAGAGTTAGGCAGAGTTAACAAGCACAACAGGAGCTATGTGAGCTCTGGTGGCAAACCTCTCTGCATTCATCACCCATATGGTGGAGGCTATGCTGGAGCTGGGGGGCTTTCTCTGCCTCACTTTTACTTCTCTTAAGTCCTCCCAGCTGCAGGGATGGCAACTTTCTTCTTCCAATCCCTTGCATGGTGCTGGGGAGGAGATGAATATGTTGGCTCTTATCAGGAGCTGAGCAAGTCCTCCCTGTGCTCTGCTTCTTGGGAGCTTATGTTAAGGAAAGTGTTTACTTGCTTCCTCATAGAGCTTCTTTACAGAGAGGTGCTGGTAGAGCAGGACACAGACCTATGGAGATCTCTTGCAGAAGAGGCATGCTTTTTCCTGAGCAGGGCTCTGGATTCTGTGGGATAAGCAGTCCTGATGACACAACCACCACTGACTGCTGGTTTCTTGGAGGCTGTCTTGTTCTGATGTCCTGTAAGGCACAGCATTTCTAGCTGAAATTTGCAGGACTTTTAACAGACTGCTGCTGAGGAACCTCTGAGCAAAGTTTGGCATAGCTGCAATGGGCTTTGAAGGTATTGCTGAGCCTGAATTCTGGGGAGAAACCTTACCATAGGGCATCTCCTTGGCAGAACTCAGTGTCAAAAAGCAGAAGCCTCTGTGACAGGAGTGAAAAATAGAGCCAGGATTTTCATCCAGGGTTTCCTCAAGAGAAATATGTGCTGTGCTCCATGAGGTTCAGAGAGAGGGAGTGCAGCTTGTCCAGAGTGCCTTGGATTTACTGCCTGTGCAGAGAGACAAGCACTTTTATCCAGGTCTCCATTGCCTGTGCTGCCCAGGAGGGTCCAGTGAGCACATTGTGGCTTCTGATTGACCCCTCCAGGCCCATCTAAGCTACTGCATCTTTTCCACTGTGCAAAGCATGGGAAAAGAGGCCTTGCAGGCACATCCTCCCCTGAGGATTACTTTCAGAGTGGACCAAACTTTCCCAACCAAATGTTTATCAGACTGAATGTCTTTCTTCAAAAACTCTAGGTGCCCACAAAAGCATTGGGGGTTCTTCTGGCTGGCAACAAGCACAGAAAGCTTAGATGGTTGATGTGAGGCCAGCTGTGCTATTTTCCCATTCATTCATAACTGCTGCAGACAGTAAGACCAGTTGGAGAATACAGGAGTCCCTGGAGAACACAGGAGGAACCAGGACCCGAGTTCATCCCCTACACCTCAGCTGCACATCCAGGGAAAGCTTGGAAAAGTTCCCATGCTGTGGTTCTTTCTCTTTACAACCTCTGGGTCTGAACTTTTGTGTGTTCTGGTGCTAATACCCCATTACTAACTGTACTTTGTGTGTGCATCATTTGCATTGCTGAACAGCTGTTAGCCTCTCCAAACTGCCTGCCTGCCATATTGCATAGATAATAATATCTAATCCATATTAATTATAAATACACAAATTGTCTCCTAAATGAGGCAAAGTTTTGTGAGCAGCACAAACCAATGGCTGCCAAGAAATGTTAGTGTTACGCCTGACACCTCATCCTCTGGCTGTCATGTCATGAATAAAGAAGAGCCCACAGCACAAGTTAAGGATGGCATCCGAGCTTTAATAGCCTGCAGCCACTGCCATAAACCCTCCAGCTATGATTTCATCACATCTCACAAGCTAAACTGCGCTGGGTCAATGAGGAAGCTCTATGGAGAAGCTGCTGGGGGAAGTGGGATGGCGATTATTATTCACTACCTGGCGTTTGCCGGCAGCGGATCGACGCTGGACTAACCCCACCTTGTGGTGTTGATGGGGTCTGGCTGACCTGGTTTGGAACAAAACACTGATTTCCATCCTGGTTTGATTTGAAACCCCCTAAAGCTTTGCCTGCTGGAGGTGGAAGTCTAAAACAAGCCTTTGTAGTTGGCTTGTTTTCGTCTCTTGGCTCGCTCAGATGTGTCGGAAAATGCCTGTGGATGCTCCAGCTTCTATGATCCAGGCTGAACATTTCTGTATCCAACATAATATCCACTGTCTACCTGTGCTGGTCATTCATTCTCTCCTACCTCCTTAGTGAGGATTTCAGTGTTGCTCCTATTATTTCCCATTTTGTCTATTTACTGTTTTCTCCTCAGGAAGAGATGGGCACATTTCCCCCTTTCTTCTTCTCTATCCTACAGTCAAAGAATTCCAGAATCTCAGCATAGTAGGACTTGGAAGTGACCTCCAATGGTCATGTAGTCCAACCTCTTGGCTAGAGGAGGCTTTGCTAGATAGATGAAGATGCACAGGAACACATCCAGGCAGCTTTTGAAAGCCTCCAGAGGAGGAGATGCCACAACCTCTCTGGGCAGCCTGGTCCTCATATAATATAGTCCCATAGAACAGGGCTGTCAGAAAGAGCCCATTTCTCTTTCCAAAGGTGGCTGCATTCCCATGTGATGGCCAAGAACTTTACAGGGCAGATAGCAGATGAATGGGGCAACATCTGAAAAGCAAGAGCAAAATAAATGGCAAAATCTTCAGTTGTTTTTTTTTTCCTCCCCCTGCAGCTACAGAGATAATCTAAGGCCTCTGTACTGCCTCCCCTCAGGCATGTGAGTATAAATGCCAATGAGCTCTGATCTCCAAGTAAACCAGTACACTTGTGAAGTCTCCAGCACAAATGGGGCTCTGATTGGAAAAAAACCCAAAACCCAACAACTTCATCACAATAATCTTTAAGCTGGGGATAGCAATTTTTGGTTTTGTGCTGGCTAAAAACAACCATCTTTGCCCTTACCCCTGCAAATGCTGACGCCTTTTTCTTAGCAGCATTGATTTCCTTTAACATTTCAACCCCTCAAAAGAAAAAAAAACAACAAAACAACAAAAAAAAGAAAGAAAGAAAGAAAAAGGAAAGTAATTTCTGGAGTCAAGCTACTGAAAGGCCCTAATTGCAACACAGATGATCACAGATCTCAGGGAGCATTCGTACTGATTTCATTCTGCTACAGACGTCCACTCTTAACAGATTTCAAGGGGCAGAGTACCGAGCAGAGAGGACCAGTGTTGAGTATTCCTCCCCTGTACTCAGCACTGCTGTGCTAGTTTGAGCCTAGCTAGCATGTTGCTGGTTGTCTGGGAGAAGAGACCAACCCCACCTGGCTACAACCTCCCTTCAGGTAGTTGTAGAGAGCAATAAAGTCACCCCTGAGCCTCATACTCTCTAAAGGTTACACAGAGAAGATGAGATTAAGGATAAAATTATCGTGCTGCCCTTGTCAGATTTAAATAAACTGATTTGATGGCACTTAGGATTTTCTTCTGCTGTGTGGCCACTCAGAGAAGAGTTTTTGGGAAGATGGTCAGCGGTACTGCTTCAATGTGGAGTCACCATCCCTGGAGATGTTCA
>WAAF01017585.1:76345-95572 GCA_013400475.1 Tricholaema leucomelas | reverse complement strand
GAGGCTCAGGTGGGACCTCATTGCTGTCTACAACTACCTGAAGGGAGGCTGTAGTCAGGTGGGGTTGGGCTCTTCTGCCACGCAACCAGCAACAGAACAAGGGGACACAGTCTCAAGTTGTGCCATGAGAGGTCTAGGCTGGATGTTAGGAGGAAGTTGTTGTCAGAGAGAGTGATTGGCATTGGAATGGGCTGCCCAGGGAGGTGGTGGAGTCACTGTCCCTGGAGGTATTCAGGAAAAGCCTGGCTGAGGCATCCAGTGCCATGGTCTGGTTGATTGGCTAGGGCTGGGTGCTAGGTTGGACTAGATGAGCTTGGAGGTCTCTTCCAAGCTGGTTGATTTTATGATTCTAAGAAACAATCCTGGATACTTAGAAAATGTTTTAAGATTCAGATAATTCAGCAAAGATCTGTACCTAGGAATGATACAAACCATGGTTGCTCTCTGGTGATAAATATTAGCAGTGTAGTGTGGCATACTGCTCAAAAAAGTATGAGGACAGGGATAATAATTGCAGATTGTCTCAGCCTCTGATCCAGACTGGTTAAGTTTGCAGTTTTAAACTACTCTCAAGAGAATTTGTAGTTAATAAATCTCCACCTTTGCCTCACCCCCAAGGCACATATTCAAGGTAGAATCATAACATAGTTTGGTTTAAAGGGACCTCTGGAGGTCATCTTGTCCAAATTCCAGCTCAAAGGAGGGGCAGCTTTGAAGTCAGAGCCATCCACAGGTCTACAAGACATAGAATTCATTTGGGAATGATAAATTGCAGAGGGAGGTGGTGTTTATTCCTCTAAGGCTCCATCCTGAAATCAGATCCATGATGTAAGTGCTCCTCACCTCTCCTTTCCCCTCCTCACACCAATCTCCACCCTTCCCTCACCCCCAAGGCACATATTCAAGGTAGAATCATAACATAGTTTGGTTTAAAGGGACCTCTGGAGGTCATCTTGTCCAAATTCCAGCTCAAAGGAGGGGCAGCTTTGAAGTCAGAGCCATCCACAGGTCTACAAGACATAGAATTCATTTGGGAATGATAAATTGCAGAGGGAGGTGGTGTTTATTCCTCTAAGGCTCCATCCTGAAATCAGATCCATGATGTAACTGCTCCTCACCTCTCCTTTCCCCTCCTCACGCCAAGAATATCTACAAGGAAGCTCAGCAGAGCCCTCCCTGCTGTTCTTGGTCAGCCAAAATGCCTCTCCCTGTGAGCCTGGGTTTTGGAGGAGAACACAGCAGTGATGCTGCTCGCTGAATTGAAGCAGGTCTGCAGGAGGGCTGTGGGGCTAGTGACAGATCCATTAGCTCAGAAGGAAATATGGAGCTGGGGCTTTGAAAAATAGATCCTTAGGAAATATGCAGTAGGGAACAATCTTACTTTGGGGAATAAAAAGGAAAAAAAAGAGAGAGAGAGAAAAAAAGAGGTAGGTGCATTCTGCTGCTGGCTCCTCTGTGACATGTACAAGAATGAAGCAGGGACTTTCTCTAAACCCCTTTCAGAGGTGTGTGCATGACTGGAGAGAAAATGCAAACATCAGATCATGTTTGGAGCTGTATTTTTCTCCTTATAAAGGAGTTTGACTTTTCTCTGCCTTGTCTGGGGGGCCAGCAGAGGGAGACAAGCCTCTGAGCTTCATTCCTGCCTGGTTTCTCCTCTCCAACAAGTTCCCAAGTTCTCTTTATTTTTTATTCCTTGTGCATTATTATTATTATTATTCGGGTTGAAATGTTGTTCTTATGAAAAATAGCTATAAATGACCCTCACCTTGCAGTTACAGAGAAGATTAGATTAAAAATGCTGCAGGGAGATTTGGGTGAGTGAACACATGGCAACAATCCTCCTGTGGCAATAATACAAAGAGCAAATTGGCCCAGGTAGGAGGCTCAGGAGGCTGTGGAGTGTGCATTTTGCTGTGTGAGAAACCTCTTCATGACTGCTTGCACTCGTGCACACAGGCTCACCAGAAGTCTGGGGCTGGTGGCAGATGTGCAAGCATCCTGTTTCTCAGGATTTAGAATCATAGATTCAGTCAGGGTTGGAAGGGACCACAAGGATCAGCCAGTTCCAACCCTCTGCCATGGGCAGGGACACCCTACCCTAGAGCAGGCTGCACACAGCCTCAGCCAGCCTGGCCTTAAACATCTCCAGGAACAAGGCCTCCACCTCCCTGGGCAACCCCTTCCAGGCTCTCCCCACTCTTGTGCTGAACTTCCTCCTCGCTTCCAGGCTGAATCTCTCCAGCTCCAGCTTTGCTCCATTCCCCCCAGTCCTGTCACACCCTGAGAGCCTAAAAAGTCCCTCCCCAGCTTTTTTGTAGCCCACTTCAGTTTTAGTGTAAAACCTGCAAATTGGATCCACAAACCACCATTTTTTTTTTCCTGGCTAACAGCAGCTATAGCATAGTCAGAGCATGAATAGGGTGCTGTGAAAATTGCCAGGAGCTGGCAATAACTACAAGGCTGGGGATAACCCTGGGGAGGGATGGGATGTCCTGGCACAGTTTCAGTGCAAAGCTGTGTGCTGGTTTGGGTTTGTTTTGGTTTTTCTCTCTTTGTTTTTTCACCCTTTCCTAAGGAAGTAGAAGAGGATGTGCAGGAGAGAAACACACAGCACTGTGTGCATAGACTGATAGAATCAAAGAAGGGTAGGGGTTGAAAGGGGCATCTGGAGATCTCCCTTCTAACGCAGTTAGATCAGGTTGCCTAGACTGGGTTGCACAGAAGTGTGTCCAGGTGGGTTTTGAAAGTCTCCAGGGGAGACTTGACAGCTCCTCTGGGCAGTCTTCTCTAATGCTGCATCACCCTCAAAGTAAAGAACTTTCTCCTTAAATCAGAGAATCATAGAATCAACCATGTTGGAAGAGACCTCCAAGATCATCAAGTCCAACTTAGCACTCAGCCCTGGCCAATCAACCAGACCATGGCACTAAGTGCCTCATCCAGGCTTTTCCTGCATGAGGCACTGGAGCCCATTCCAATGCCAATCACTCTCTCTGCCAACAACTTCCTCCTAACATCCAGCCTAGGCCTCCCCTGGCACAGCTTGAGACTGTGTCCCCTTCTTACGTTGCTGGTTGCTTGGCAGAAGAGCCCAACCCCACCTGGCTACAGCCTCCCTTCAGGTAGTTGTAGAGATTAATAAGCCTCTTCTGCAGGTTGCACACCCCCAGCTCCCTCAGCCTCTCCTCACAGGGCTATGTCCCAGCTTCAGTGCCCTTCTCTGGATGCTTTCCAGTACCTCAACATCTCTCTTGAATTGAGGGGCCCAGAACTGGACACAGTACTCAAGGTGTGTCCTGAGCAGTGCTGAGTACAGGAGCAGAATAACCTCCCTTGTCCTGCTGGCCACACTATTCCTGAGCCAGGCCAGGATGCCATTGGCTCTCCTGACCACCTGGGCACACTGCTGGCTCATCTTCAGCTACTCTCTACCAGCACCCTCAGGTGCTCTCCAGCCACTCTGTCCCCTGCCTGTAGCACTGCTTGGGATTGTTGTGGCCACAGTGTAGAACCCTGTACTTGGCTTTGTTCAATCTCATCCCATTGGCCTCTGCCCACCCATCCAGCCTGGCAAGGTCCCTCTGAAGGGCTCTCCTACCCTCCAACAGATAGACACCTGTTCAAATGAATCCTCCTGTGTTCCAGTTTGTACCTATTGCCCCTTGTCCTGTCACTGCCCCACTGAAAAGAGCTCAGCCCCATCCTCAAAGCCTCCATCTATCACCCCATTGGCTTTTGCATTGTTCCATGTGGAAATGAGTGACTCAAGGACAGACAGACAGTGCCAAAAGCAGCAAGTCCCATGCACGAAGGCTGAAAATGAGAAAGTGCTTTGCAGCATGACCAAGTGCTCTCTGCATGTGGAGGGGGTGCAGAGATGGTTGTTAGTTCCCAAAGAGGCCTTCTCTGAGTGTTGGTCAGGGTGACCATAAGCAGTTGGAAGCCCCTGAGTGTGTGCATATGGAATGTGCATCCTCTGCCTGCCCAGGCACACAGCAGCCTCTGTATCCTCAGATGAAACTCCTTCAGAGCATGTGGTGCTGGCCCCCACAGGCAGCATCCACAGGCAGCATCATGTGTGTGTTTGTGCATGTGAAGTCTTTCTCAGCTTCTGACCAGTTCTGTGAGCTGGAGAGTAGCAGCTTTCAGATTAGGTATCACATGTAGATTTTGACTGTGTTGCCTCTAAGTCCTTAGCAAAAAAAAATGAGCAGACAAGGCTGGGTAGAAATTGGGAGTCCAACACAACCAGGGACAATGAAGGATGAAAAGAAGCAAGCAAGTGAAACAAGCATTTTGAAGTCCTTGCAGAAGCAGCCCTTCACTGTATTTAGGGAACCTCACGACTCCACCAGAACAAAACTGTCGATGCTGGAAGAAAGGAGAAGTTGTCCTGAACAAATATATTTCAGACAGCAGCACAGAGGAAGAGTGAGTGGGAATGGAGAATGAAGAGAACAGCTTTTTAAAGGAGCTCTCTGCCTGTCAGCCACTAAACAGCAGCTTACATTTTCTCATCTCCTTCAAGGGGTGTTGGACCTGGCCCTGTGCCATGCATGGGTTGATGGCTGACTGTCCCTGCAGGCTTTGGGCAGCGTGGGTGCATGTTGGGCTCTGTGCCTGGAGCAGCTGGATGGTGGAGCCAGGCCTTAACCATATGTCACTGTAGGGGACAGGTGGCCAGGCCAGGCTGTCCCATAGCTCAGAGAGCTTTTACAGCTGGGTAGCTTTGGCCTCTGGGGTCTGCCCTCACTTCTAGAAGGGGGGGAGAGAGGAGAATGGAGTGTTTGAGAGACCCTACCAGGAATATACAACCATGAAATCATGGACAGGTTTGGATTGGAAAGGACCTTTAAAGGTCTCCTAGTCCAACCCTTGTGCAGTAAACTAGGACATCTTCAACCAGACCAGGCTGCTCAGAGCTCTGGGCTGCATCAAGAAAAGCACCGCAAGCAGGGCAAGGGAAATGATTCTCCCCCTTTGCTCTCCTGAGACCCCACCTGGAGTACTGTGCACAGTTCTGGAGCCCCCAACACAAGAACGACATAGAACTGTTGGAACAAGTCCAGAAGAGAACATGAAGACACTCAGAGGGCTGCAGCAGCTCTGCTATGAGGACAGGCTGAGAGAATTGGGGCTCTTCAGCCTGGAGAAGAAGGCAGCTTTGAGGAGACCTTGGAGTGGCCTTCCGGTATCTGAAGGGGGCTACAGAAGGGCTGGGGAGGGACTATTGACAAGGTCTTGTAATGACAGGCCAAGGAGTAATGGATTTAAACTGGCAAAGGGAAGATTTGAACTAGATGTTAGGAAGAAGTTCTTTGCAGTGAGGGTGGTGAGACACTGGCACAGCTTGTCCAGGGAGGTTGTGGCTGCTCCCTCCCTGGAAGTGTTCAAAGATGAGGACTTGAGAGGACTTGAGAGACTTGTTCTGGTGGGAGGTGTCTCTGCCTATGGCAGGGAGTTGGAACTGGATGAGCTTTTAGGTCCCTTCCAACATAAACCATTCTATGATTCTGTAATATATATGAGCTATAAAGAATGTAGCTCAGCTATAGGCAGAAGGATAAACTCCAGCCTTGGTTTGGCTGCTTTTAAGGGTGCAAATTTACTGAGCTGAACTTGGGCAAAAGCCTACTTCATCTCTATTTCTTCTTCAGGGGTGTTTGCAGAGCAGCCTGAGGGCATCTGCTGCCTTCGAACATTGAATTATCAATTACCCTAATTAGAGGTTGGCACTTGCCTGACACTAAGTATTTGTCATTAATTTTTAACCTATTTCTTGCCAGGCTCTACAGCCAATGCTCACAGAACCTTCTTTTGAAACACAGCAAAACAGGAGAGAAAAAAACCTCAACAACCAACCAGCTAAAATAAGGCAAGGTCAATGCTGGGTTGATTGGTGGCTGGCTGCAGAGTCTGAAGGTTGTGCTCCACCTGTGAGGACCCTGTGTTTGCACAGATATTAAGTACAAAGGAGGTGGTCAGGCTCTCACTTTGTGGCTTTAATCACTTCTGTACCCAAGTGCCCCACAGGGCCTTGGCAGCCAGTTTGTCCTCCTTTCAGCATGCAGCATCTCACCTGTTTAATACCATTTCCAGCACGATATGCAGAATGAGCTACAAGTAGCACAGATAAGCAAGTCACCATAAGCTTAAATTTATCTTTCATAAGCATGGAGACAGCCAACTTCAATCATGCCAGTGCTTGCAGAGTGTTGAAACAAAAGGGGCAGCAACGTTGTCAAAGGCAGCTCATTTCAAAATGGCTAATAAAGACAATAAGACCTTCAACTTACCCAGAATCTTTTCAGTAGCAATTATCATTGTAGTATCTTGCCACCTCCCACACGTTAATAGGTTTGTCTGTACAAGCCCACTATGAATGGGAAGGATTATCAACCCTCCTGACAGATGGAGAAGGAAGGCTCTGGAAATCATAGTATTACAGAATCCCAGCATGGTGAGAGTTGGAAGGGATCTCTGGAGATCATCTAGTCTGACCCCACTTCTAAAGCAGGGTCACCGAGAGCCAGGTTACATAGGATTGCATCCAGGTGAGTATTAAAAGTCTCCAGAGGAGCCTGCGCAGCCTCTCAGAGTAGCCTGTTCCATCACCCTTACCAGAAAGAAAGTTTTCCTTATGGAAATGTGGGATGACATGTTGCAGTCACAGCCAGGAATCATACACTCATAGAGTCATAGAACGATTTGGGTTGGAAGGGTCCTTAAAGTTTATCCAGTTCCAGTGCCCCTCTCATGGGCAGGAACACCTTCCACTAGCCCAGGTTGCTCAAGGTCTCATCCAGCCTGGCCTTGAACACCTCCAGGGAGGGGGCACCTATAATCTTCCCAGGCAACCTCTTCCAGCGTCTCACCACTCTTATTGTAAAGAATTTCTTGCTAATCTCCAGTCTGAAGATGCAGGACCCCTGACTCAACAGCATGAGTTCTGAATGCTTTCCAGGTCCAAGTCTGCTTATTCAAAGCACAACATTTCTGCTGGCTCTCCCCAGCTGCAGGCAGGAGTAAAAATCTCCCTGTGCTAAGCTTATACACATGCACAGCCAGTATGTGTTTGTGTTCAGGAGGACGTGTTTGGGAGCCTGTTTGCTTGTGTGTGCATGCATTTGGAGAGGCTGATGAAGATTGCTCTGGAGCATTAGGTTGTTTTCTCTGCTCTAGATTGTAATCATATTTTCTGCACTTTCAGAGGGCCCCCAGCTGTTTATCATGACCCTCCTGGGGGTTCTGATGTAGCGGCTGAGAAAACCGGTCCGGTCTGTGCATGGCACGCAGAAGTGATGTGTGGCTGCTCCTAGAGAACATGGCTGGATGGGCTGCTTTAGAATTGAAACCAGAAAGCATTTTTTAACACTTTCTTGAGCTGTTTGGAGCTTCTGATATGTTGGTCATGTACAGTGCAGAGCAAAGTCTACATTTCACAGATTGGAAAAGACCTATGAGATCATTGACTCCAATCTATCACCTAACACCTTCTAATTAACTAAACCATGGCACTAAGTGCCTCATCCAGCCTCTTCTTATACACTTCCAGGGATGGTGACTCCACCAACTCTCTGGGCAACCCATTCCAATGCCAATCTCTCTTTCTGTGAGGAACTTCTTCCTAACACTCACTCTAAACCTGCCCTGGTGCGGCTTGAGACTGTGTCCCCTTGTTCTGTTGCTGGTTGCCTGGGAGAAGAGCCCAACCCCATCTGGCTACAGCCTCCCTTCAGGTAGTTGTAGAGAGTAACGAGGTCTCCCCTCAGCCTCCTCTTCTCCAGGCTGAACACTCCCAGCTCTCTCAGCCGCAACTTGCAGGGCTGTGCTCCAGCCCCCTCAGCAGCCTTGGTGCCCTTCTCTGGACCTGGTCAAGCACCTCAACATCCTTCTTAAAGAAATTGAGGGGCCCAGAACTGGACATAGTACTCAATCCTAGCATCTTGTATTTGCCACGCTGCTGTTGTCTTGGGTGCGTATGATGCATCTCTGGAAATACATCTAGACCTCTGAAAATCTCTGTTCAGGAAGAGGTTTTCCACAGAAGCTATAAAACATTCATAACACCTCCATTGTGCTGTAAATCCTTAGCAGGAGTTGATAACAGTGCATGAATTTTTAATGTAACATTTATAAATGGTTATTAAAACTATCCTTAAAGTAAAGTGTCAGTTTATTTTTAATTAACTGTTGGCCATTTAAGCTCCCAATGGCCCCAGGGCAGATCAACAGTCTAACAAGTTAATAATCCAGATTAACCCTTCAGTTGCTGCCTCTTTGATTGAGGAAGATGAAGATGCATACACAGGATCAACAACAAGTGGTTCTTTCTCACTTGCTGAAGAGACATGTCATAATTTCACAGAATGGGCTTCCTTAGTGCTCGGGTTAAGAAGCTTTAGAAGCTGTGAAGGGATTTATTTCCTGCATATTGAACAGTTATAGACAGATAGAAGAGCTGGGTGATTGTTCTTGAGGGGGAGGGGGAAGAAAACAAAGAAAAGAAAAAAAAAACCCAGAATTTAGAACCTAAGGAAAAACTGTGTGGTAGTAGTGAGGAGAAATTTCCATGGAAGCCAAATCAAACACATGAGATTGCACCGACTGCAGTTTCAGGCTACTGGTGTTTGAGGAGCAGCAGCACTGTGTGGTTTGTGACCACAGGCTCCCCTGCAAATGTTGTAGTTGCCTGTGCAATTTAAAAGTTGGTATCTTGAAACTTCAAACTGTGTATTTAGTGAAGTGTGTTCTTGTCCTGCTTTGAGCTAGAGCAGAACTAGTTCTGGTCAGACACTTCCCAGCTCTGCCCCAGCTCGGTGAGCAACTTCCTGCACTTCAGGGCAGGTTTGCACAGCCAGGGGCTGCTTCTAGCAAGGAGAAGTGGATTGGGGCAGTTCTTGCAAAGGACTGGGCTGCAGAATGGCTTGCTTAGACTTGCTCTTGTGCAGATCAAGGGCACTGCCACATCTTGTGTTGTATCTTGGGGTGAAGGAAGTCAGAGGTGGCATCCGCAGGGAGGAGCAGACAGGACAGGTAGTCACCTACCCAATAAGGGATTCCATCCCAGGGATTCACATTCAGTACAAAGCTGAGGGATCACCAGAGTCAAACTGCTTCTTCAGCGGCTGGTGTCACTGCAGGACTCTGCCCCTTCTGTCTTTCACCCCTGTGCTTCTGAATTCAGTTCCAGAATCCAACTCCTGAATGCAGTTCCCATCTGCACTGAATCTAGCCTGGACTTCCCCAGTACCTTCTCTCAGCATCACTGCCATCAGGGGTTGGGTTCTATATTGGTTTGTACCTATTTGTCTCTATTTCATTCAATCATTTTTATTCCTGTACTGGCTGGTTTAGCATCTTTCCCAACCCATCAGTCTCTCTCCCTTATTCCCTTCCTGTTCCATCTGGAAAGGACAGGGTTTCATAAGGAACATCTGTCCCTCATTTAATGGCCAGCCCAGCCCTGACCCATGACAACTATTTGGTAGGTTTCATCTTCACTGAGCAGAGTGGGAAGTATGAGGAGGAAACTGACAGCAAGCATTAATTAATTCATATTACAGATATTTTTAACTGGCCATTTTTTAAGGTTTCAAATTAAATTATCCTTCAGCAGGCAACATAGATTTTGCATTTGTTGTTGTCACTGAAATTAGTCACGGGGTGCCAGATTTTACAGCTCCTATGTTCTCTATAATTGTTGATATCATCCACGAGAAGGCTCCTGTAGTTATTCTTTGAAAATGAAGGTCAAGCCAATGCACCCCCACAAAGCAGTTTGGTTTCAGTGGTATTAACATCTCCCCCCAAAAAAGTTCTGTTAATAGCACTTTTTGTTGCTTAAATGACAATTTTTAGTCTGAGTTCACCACACAGAGACACTTGTGATGGCAACATAAGCTGACAGCAGCTGGCTGGTGTTTGGCTGGTGGAGTTTGGGTTACTGGACTCCAGAATAGTGAAGTCCTGGTGCATTGCTTTGCTGCTTTTCATTTTCTTTTCTCCAGCTCAGTGATACTCAGAGCTCCTTGGGGCAAAGAGCCAAAGTCTTTCTCCAGATGGGATTTCATGAATCTGAACTTTGCATTGCTAGTGTCCCTAGAGTCGACAGCGAAAGGTCTGCGCTTCCCAACAGAGCCTCTGAGCTTGCTTCTCCTGGATTTATCAAAAGCCACACCTAGGCTGCACCAGGGTTAGGTCCCCAAAGCTGCAGAGCATAGATATCCTATGCTTTGGCTCAGATTCCAGTGCTGACCTCTCCCTTCAACCCCTGGTTTCTTTGCAAGGCTCATTCTCCTGATCATTGTTGCCGTCTCTCTCTTTGCCATCTATCACCACCACCTAATCCCTGCATGTGCCCTATCTCATGCCTGTTGATTGAAGGCTAAGCATCCCTGGGCAAATAATTATTTCAAGTTACAGTTAGTTTTCCTTTCCAGATGCTTATTTCCACCCCACCTCCGCATCCCTAGATGCTCAGCCTGTGCTTCAGGAGAGACTGAACTTCAGATCTTTGGAGCATGCAAAGCAACGAGGCATCAAGGCAGCAGAGTGACACAAGCAGCAATATCCTTCGGTAAATGCCGCTCAATGCAGCAGAGCTTCTCAGCGATTAAAGGAGTCTTGGAAATGTCATTGCCCTGACCAAATGAGATAATTTGTATCTTCTGTCACTGGAATCAAATCCTCTCTCCTTTTTTTTTTGTAATTAACTTGCGACTATGGGAAGGTGGGAGCAAGGATGGGGGCTGGGAAAGGGAATTTCATGGGTAATCCAGCTGCAGTATGGAAATGATGGTTGGGTAATTGTGCTCTCTAAATGAACTTGACTCGATGGTTGGTGTCAGGTTTTGTTAAGTGCCCTGGGCCAATGGAGACTAATTAGGAATGCATTAAATATTAAAGCTTTCTGACACTGGGGCATTGATGGTGACAGAAGAAAAGAAATCCCATAACCTAATCTGCACCCAACAGGAGTAATTTATGTTCCCTTCTTTTAACAAAGAAAAATCCAATTATTTGGCCTGCTGGAAAAAGAAATGTATTTAAAGGAAAAGTTAAATTAGAAGAGGAACAAGTATAAAAGGTATATATGAAAAAATAATACAGATGCTGTCAACACAGCCTAAGAGTGTCTGTTCCACTGCAGTTTTGGCTTTGTTGAATACTTTCATTTCAGAGCAGTGAGGAAATTCTCCTGTTGGTTGGTCTTGCCACCTCAGGTTGTTCTTTCCTTCCTCTGTGTCTCAGGTCAGCTGGATACCTCAAGGAATGGTCAGTAGGTGATGCTTGTGGTCATACAGTCAGGGTTTGGGGTGTTTCACACAGTATCACAGTATCACCAAGGTTGGAAGAGACCTCATAGATCATCATGTCCAACCCATGGACGTGAGGAGGAAGTTGTTCAGCATGAGAGTGATGAGAGCCCGGAAGGGGTTACCCAGGGAGATGGCTGAGGCCCCATCCTTAGAGGTGTTTAAGGAAGTGTTTCTAGCTGTGCATTGAGGATTTGGAGTGCTGATGGTGTTCCTGTCTCTGTAAGGTGAGCACTGCAGTGTGGATACTGCATAGGGCACTTTTGAGATGAGGCATGTACAAAGCTTTCAAAAATTCTAGCAATTAAACTCTTTTCCTGTCTCTCTAACAGCAGCCAGCCCTAACAGCTCCACCTCCACACTTTGCTCCATCTACCAGTTTCCAGGGCAATTTTGTCTGACCTTTAGTTAAATGTCCTGCTCTACCAGGCAGCTCATTTCTGCTGGTCTGTCTACTTATGCAATCTAATCAAACCCAGAATGGAATATAATCAGTTTCATCTTGTAACAGCAACTTGCACAAATACCCATCTCCCTGTCTGCCGGCCTGTCTGTACATCTGTCTGATCTCATCTCTCAGCCTGGTCCTCTCTGTCTGGGGGGTTAGCATCTGCCTGCCATCACTGGTGTGATTTGGAAGAAATTGTTGGTCAGCTTTCCAGACCCCTAAACCCTGAGTGGAGTGATGGGAAGGTAGGAGAAAGGTGGCCGCAGGTGTGCAAGCCGAGGTTGTCTGTCCGGTGGATGCAGGCGAACATCCCTCGCTGCAGCCTGTGGACCGTGTCCACACTGGCATGGGCACACATCTGTACACAATCACTCCAGGTGCCTTTATTCTTTTGTCCTCTTTCTTCCCCCCTTCTTTTCCAACAACAACAGCAACAAGAAGCCCGTTCATTTATGAAATTACCGGAAGACCATTTTCTAAGGGAACCTGGTTGCCATGGGTTACCAGATGCTTATCTGCCACCGGTGTTATTTTGCTAACTGCAGCCATTACAGGGAGAGGCTAAAGAAGGAAAGTGAACATCAAAGCACTACCTGCCTGTGTAACCCCTGCTGCCATCCACAGAATAGCAGGAGTGTGTTCCCCAGGGGGAGCTGGAAACCAACTTTTCCAGAGCCTGGATGTTCTTGTGCCGTTGGGCTCCAGAGTCTATCAGCAGCATATCTGCGGCAGCTGGGGCTTGCAGCAGCCTGGCACAGAATATAAAGTTGGTTTGAAACTTCCTTTGCATTGGGAGCAGGAGCTGGAAAAGAGCGAGCAGGTGGAGTAGTTGAGGTGGCCAGAACAAAAGATTTTCAGCATTTTTATGCAGATAGGAGGATAGCTCTGAAATTGTCAGGGAATGTGGGCAGAAAAACCCAAGCCCCAGCTATACAGAGCACTGCTGCTTCATGACTGCTGCACTTTGTATTCCTGCGATGTTTCCAAGGAACACTGGCAAAGAATCATAGAATCAGTCAGGGCTGGAAGGGACTACAAGGATCATATAGTTCTAACCCTCTGCCATAAGCACGGACACCCTACCCTAGAGCAGCCTGGCCTTAAACACCTCCAGGGATGGGGCCTCAGCCATCTCCCTGGGCAACCCCTTCCGGCCTCTCACCACTCTCATGCTCAACAACTTCCTCCTCACGTTCACTCTGAATCTCCCCACCTCCAGCTTTGCTCCATTCCTCCCAGTCCTGACACTCCCTGATAGCCTAAAAAGTCCCTCTCCAGCTTTTTTGTAGGCCCCCTTCAGATACTGGAAGGCCACAAGAAGGTCATCTGGGAGCCTCCTCTTCTCCAGACTTCACAGCCACATCCCTCTTGCAATAGGGGCTCCAGAACTGGATGCAGTACTCCAAGTGGGGTCTCAGCAGAGTGCAGTAGAGGGGGAGAATCACTTCCCTGGCCCTGCTGGCCACACTTCTCCTGATGCAGCCCAGGCTCCAGTTGGACCTCTGGGCTGCAAGTGCACACTGCTGGCTCATGCTAAGCTTCTCATCCACCAGCCCCCCCAAGTCCCTCTTCTCAGGGCTGCTCTCCAGCCAGTCACTGCCCAGCCTGGATTTGTGCTTGGGATTAGATAGACAGGAGAAACTTCATGAAGGAGTTGTCTGGGAAGAGAATTCCTTTCTTGTGCAGCAAGAGCACTAAAGAAATCTAGTGCTGAAAACCTCGAAATGGAGACCGAGAGGACTTAAAGGAGGTGACTGGAGACCCTGTGATAGGCAAATAGCTGATGAATTGACACCCTTCATTTGAGCATCTTCTGATAGTTCCTTATCTGTGCAGATCCATGTCCTTAGGGGATCCCTGATGCTGAGCTGTGTCACTCACCTCCCTGTCCTTATATGCTGGCAGTACTTCTTGAGTTAATCAGTACTACAGATTATCCCCTTCCCCCTTCATTCCTGATACAAATTTACTCTTTTGCTCCATGTCTTCAATATCTTGGTTCCTCAAATCCTATTTTTTGTCTATGATCTATCCCAGCTCTGGGAATCTCTGAGCCCATTTGGTCCTGCAGCCCTCCTTACCTGCTGGGATTTCAAGCCTCTTCATCAGCACAGAGCACTTTGCTACTACAATAATGAGAGGAAAGGAAGCTAAAAACAATACTTTACATTTCAAATCACTCCTGACACTTGCCTTGTCTTTTTCTAACAGAATGACAAGTGACTTTATCTTGAAAGAGAAGGCAGCCTCCTAGAGCTGTCTACATTGTCAGAAGAAATAATTTGTAAATTCTCTGACTACCTCTGTCACTGCTCCACTCTTCCATCCTTTTTCATTTCTCCTTCCTGCTAAAGTCCCTTTATGTGCTATTTCCCAAAGTGCTGCACTTACTTTGAATGTTTTTAGCCAGAAGAAAACTGCCTCTCAGCTAAAGGTAGGGAAATAAATAAAGAAAGAAAGCCCTTTCTCAGCATGATAGGATATGACTTTTAAAAGTAGCAGGGTCTTTGTGACTTGCAAACACATTCTGAAACTTGAATGTTAGTCACAGAATGGTTTGGGTTGGATGAGACCTTAAAGGTCATCTAGTTCAAAGCCCTCCTATCATGGGCAGGACACTTTCCACTACAACAGGTTGCTCAAAGGCTCATCCAACCCCGAACACTTCCAAGGAGGGGACATCCACAACCTCCATGGCAACCTGTTCGAGTGTCTCACCACCCTCACTGTCAAGAATGTCTTTCTAGTCTCCAGTCTAAATCTACCCATCTCCAGCTTAAATCCATTCCTTGTTATCCTGTCACTACAAACCCTTGTAAAAAAGGCCCTCCCCAGCTTTCGTGTGGCCCTCTTCAAGTACTGGAAGGCTGCTCTAGGGTTTCCTCAGAACCCTTTCTTCTCCAGGCTGAACAGCCCCAACTCTCTCAGCCTGTCCCCATAGTGGAGGTGTTCTAACCCTCTGATTGTCTTCAAGAAATGAGGGAGAAAGACACACAGAGATCCTGAAACAAGGATTTCTTCCATGCAAGAATAACTAAAATATTCACTAATGAGAGGGAGAAGAGAAAGTAATTGAAAAGATTTAAAATAGTTGTGTGGGTTTGTATTTTTTTAATGATTATTAATGCCTCCTATCCTTTTCATTACATATTTCAATATTTGCCTACCTTTCCAGCACAAAAGATTTACTTCGAGTGCGTACAAATTATCTGGCATTTGGTTAAGGACAATATGTCTAATTATGGCTCTAAAGACCTGAAATGTTTTTGACTTAAGCTAAAAGTCAAACTAAGGGAGAAAAAAAAAAAAAAGGAACAAAAAAAGTGTTAAATTAATAATCCTTTTAAAATTCATTCCCATGGTTGCAGTTGTACAGAACACCTCAATGTGAAAGACTAAAATAAGGGAAATATGAGGGCAGGGAAGAAAAAAAGAGAGAAAAATGGAATATTCCTCCACTGCACCCTGATTTTAACCCCATTGAAAAGATGGGAAACTCTTGTTTAATTGTGTGGGTTTAGGTTATGCCCATCCCAGCCTCTTCTGCTGTGAGATGAGAAACCCTTGGAAGAGGCAGTGCTGTGGGAAGGTTTCACTGAACAATCACAGAGTCATAGAATCAACCAGGTTGGAAGAGACCTCCAAGATTATCCAGTCCAACCTAGCACCCAGCCCTATCCAGTCATCTAGATCATGGCACTAAGTCCCTCATCCAGTCTTTTCTTGAACACCTCCAGGGACGGTGACTCCACTACCTCCTTTATGAGTCTGTGGGCAGAGTGGGTCACTATTGGGGTAACCTCATGCCACCCTGCTTCACCCATTGGAATCCTTGTCACAAGCTCTGATGCTTGGTGCATGTCTTGTCCCCTGCAAGCACCCAGTGAGGCTCCTGCTCCGCCATGAGGATGCAGCCTGGCTGTCAGAATGCCAGAGCCAAACCCTCCATCCTGTGCACCTATAATGAGGTTCAAACCACGGTGATAAATAACTATTTACTACAACACTTCCTAGTCGCTGCTGTTCCTCAACCTGAATAACTAATGAAACTCAATTGAGCATATTAATTATTTTCCCCTGGGGGTGAGGAGATGGAGGATAAGTAGCAACATCTCCAGAGGGTTGCCTGCGCTCCAGCAATTCGTCTGCGGTTTAGAGGGCAGAGTGACCCATCCTCAGGACAATGTGTGGGTTGCAGGTGTGCTAATTTCATGTAGAAGAAAGGCACTGCCAAATAAAGAACAGATGGCTCCAGTCACTAGTTATTTATTTCTATAATTAGTTGCAAGCTGTGATCTCAAACCTTAAAGAAATGGTCGCTTTCTATGTGATTCCTCCTCACGTTGGGCAGGGAGGGAGAATGCTCTGCAGGGGCTGGGCTCTGGTAACTTGCTGGCTAGGATGTACCCAGCTAGGGCACATGCTGCTTTTGGCTTCTTGAACATCTGCAGCAGGCTAAAAAGTGTTTCAGGTGCTTCTCTCTAGCTGGGAGAACCACTGTGAACATCAGGGATGGTTGTTATGGAAGGAAGAGTTGAAGTCTGAGTTAGCCTGGAGAAGAGGAGCCTCAGGGGAGATCTCATTGCTGTCTACAACTACCTGAAAGGAAGTTGTAGCCAGGTGGAGTCGGTCTCTTCTCCCTGGCAACCAGCAACAGAACAAGGGGACACAGTCTCAAACTGCACCAAGGCAGGTTTAGGCTGGACATTAGGAAGAAGTTCTTCACAGAAAGAGAGACTGGCAGGTAGCTGCAGACAGCAGAGGTCTGCCCTGAGCCTCCTCTTCTGCAGGCTGCACACCCCCAGCTCCCTCAGCCTCTCCTCACAGGGCTGTGCTCCAGGCCCCTCCCCAGCTTCATCGCCCTTCTCTGGACACCTTCCAGCACCTCAACATCTCTCTTGAATTGAGGAGCCCAGAACTGGACACAGCACTCAAGCTGTGGCCTGAGCAGTGCTGAGCGCAGGGCAGAATAACTTCCCTTGTAAAACATGCAGGAAAAGCTACTGCATACATGAATCCTGAACATCTAATACAGACACAGGATCCAGGAGAATTCCCCTAAAACCTTTCTTCCCAGGGAAACCAAAACCCACCACAAAACCTAAGCCCCACCTGTGCTCCTTTTCTCCCATCCCTCGCTGTCTGCATGAGGCCCAAGCAGGCCAGATTCACTGCAGCACATGGGCCTTGAAGGCCACAGCCTACAGGGTGGTGCTGACATAGTTACCAGATAAGAATCCATCTGCAGAGCTGGAAAGGCAGGGAGAAAAGAGCAAATTGACCTTGCTGCTCATCTAAGGGCTGGTCAGGAGCAGGGGGACAGGCTCTGCTCACTGCTCCCTGGGATAGGACAAGCAGCAATGGATGGAAGCTGCAGCACAGGAAGTTCCACCTGTGGAAAGGGGAACTTCTTCACTGTAAGGGTCACATCACAGAGCATTGGAACAGGCTCCCCAGAGAGGTTGTGGAGTCTCCTTCTCTGGAGGTTTTCAAGGCCTGTGTGGATGTGTTCCTGTGTGATCTGTGCTAGATTGTGTGGTCCTCCCGTGGCAGGGGGGTTGGACTCAATGATCTCCTTGGCTCCCCTTCCAACCCCCAATATCCTGTGATGGGATTGAATAACATAGTTACGCTATCTAGGGGGACTGGTTTGGCCCCCAGGATGGATCCTGGGCTTTGTAGTTTTTTAAGGGAGTCTGGGATATCCTGGAACCCCCCAAACCATGACATCAAGGCTGAACAACCCCAATCCTCTCAGTCTGTCTTCATAGGAGAGGTGCTTCAGCCTTTTCTGGACCCTCTCCATAGAGTCCATGCCCTCAAAAGGAAAAGAAGGGACAGAAGTGACAGAAAATTCTACAGAGCAGGGAGGACTCACTGCAGCAAGAGGCAGACCACATGTGTTTAATGCAGGCTGGGTGCAGGCTCTGACCCTAACACATGAAGTGGTTTTACAGTCTGTCTGTAAACGAGGGGACACAGTCTCAAGTTGTGCCAGGGGAGGTCTGGGCTGGATGTTAGGAGGAAGTTGTTCACAGACAGAGTGATTGGCATTGGAATGGGCTGCCCAGGGAGGTGGTGGAGTCTCTGTCCCTGGAGGTGTTCAAGCAAAGCCTGGATGGGGCACTTAGTGCCATGGTCTGGTTGATTGGACAGGGCTGGGTGCTAGGTTGGACTGGATGAGCTTGGAGGTCTTTTCCAACCTGGTTGATTCTATGATTCTCTTATCCAGCTTCGCAGAACCTGGCTTTGCTAATTCCCAGTCACATCCTTAAGCCTATCTGTTCTCAAAGGCAGGATCAACAGAGCATGGGGGGATATTTTCTTTCCTTCTGGAAGCAGCAGGTAGGATGTGCCAGCTCATCTAGGCATGTCTAGTCTGTTTTTCTCTATAGGTGATAGCTTGCTAGGCTGGAACTATGACTAAATGCAAGAATCTGGGTAAGTAAATAATTTGCTAGACAAATCTTTCAAAAGCATCTCATGACAATAGCTTCTAATGGCACAGGGTAGTCAATAAATTTCAAGAGTGAAGGAAAAGAATTACTGAAGAGCTTTGTCTATGCAAAACTTGTGCTTTTTTTACTTTAAAAAGAGGGATGTTCTTCAGTTTTGTTTGCACAGCTCCATACAGACAAATACAAGAACGCATTTCTCAGCTATTCAACAACAATGACAAAAGAAGCCCAAACCCCAGAAAAAAACAGAAACACTTAAACCTGAATAAAATTATCTGCTTCTATGGGAAACAATCCAGTGAAACCCAATCAAATCTCAGCTGGAAGAACATGGAACGGTGGCTTTGGGCATAAATCAGACAAGGAATTAATTTTGTCTTTTATTACATGCCTTAAAATTAGCAAAAGGACACCCTACACCTGAGAGTGATGAGCAGATTGAAATCATGTCCACAGACTGCCAGCTCTGGAGTTCAGGCAACCAGGGCTGGTTCAAGACCAATGTGTATCCTACTGGGCATAAAAATGCCCACTAAAGCACTGCTGATGGCAAGGCCTTTTGTCCTGCTCACAGTGCCCAGAGTGGGAAAACGGGTAAGTGCCATGGCTATGGCTAATAGATAAGGGACCAGGTGACATGATCTAAGGTTTCCTTGGAGTCACCAGAACTATGAGGAATATGAGAGGCATTTTACTTGGTACATGAAATTCAGCAAGGCCAAGTGTAAGGTCCTGCACCTGGATCAGCGCAATCCCAAGCACAGCTCCAGGCTGGGTGGGGAATGGCTGAGAGCAGCCCTGACGAAAAGGACCTGGGGGTCTGGGGTGATGAAAAGCTCAACATGAGCCTGCAGTGTGAGTGCAGCCCAGACAGCAACCCTGTGCTGGGCTGCAGCAAGAGCAGTGTGGGCAGCAGGGCAAGGGAGGGGATTCTGCCCCTTTACTGTTCTCCTGAGACACCACCTGGAATCCTGTGTGCAGTTCTGGAGCCCCCAACACA
>WAAF01017585.1:15916-76298 GCA_013400475.1 Tricholaema leucomelas | reverse complement strand
GCAACCTCCCTGGAGGTGTTCAAGGCGAGGTTAGATGAGGACTTGACAGACCTGTTCTAGTGGGAGGTGTCCCTGCCTATGGCAGGAGGTTGGAACTGGATGATCTTTGAGGTCCCTTCCAACCTAAACCATTCTGTGATATATTAAGGATACATCAGTCCCACAGCTCTTAGGAGTCAGTGGAGTGGCTCTGCCTTTTTATCCAACCACCATGGACCTCTGCTGGAATTGCCAAAAACTCTCTAAGGATAGAGATGGAACTTGGGCACAGTTAAAATTTCATTCTAGTTTTGACTAGGTAGGATTTGTGGAGTGGTTTTGGGTTCGAAGTGACCTTAAAGACTATATAGTTCCAACTGTCACTGTGGTTTTGTTCTCAAACTAGATAGTAATGATAAATATTTTACCTACTCCAAATTGCTCTGAACTTCACTGGTATGAGCCCACTCTAATCAACACATGGGAAGAAGCTCACTCAAATTCCTGGGATTTTCTGGTTCTTCATTTTGGCTTTCCAGTATCTGAAGGGAGCCTACAGGAAAGCTGGGGAGGGACTATTTACACGGTCTAGTAATGTCAGGACAAGGGGGAATGGGTTTAAACTGGAAGAGGGCAGATTCCGACTGGATGTTAGGAGGAAGTTCTTTACAGTGAGGGTGGTAAGACACTGGCACAGGTTGCCCAGGGAGGTTGTGGATGCTTCCTCCCTGGAGGCGTTTAAGGCCAGGCTGGATGAGGCCTTGAGCAGCCTGCTCTAGTGGGAGGTGTCCCTGCCTATGGCAGGGGGTTGGAGCTGGATGATCCTTGAGGTCCCTTCCAACCTAAACCATTCTATGATTCTATTCTATGATTTTCTGTCACCATCAATGGTAGCAGAGAGCTAAATTTGAGATTTCCACACCAGGTTTTTCTCCAAGCTTGCAACAAGAACTTTAATTGACTTTAATTTATTATGAATGAGCCTAAAACCTAAAGAATAAAGCTCCAAAGTGAGAAAGAAAGCCACAACACAACGAAACCAACACTTACTTATAGATATTTCCATTGCAATGAATTCTAACTTTGATAAAAAACTTTTTTAAAGCCCCAATGAAACAAAATATTTTTATCTGTATGACTGAAGTTCCCTGATCTTTGTTTTTTTTTTCAGATCAACTGAATACTAAACACCTGCTTGCCTTCAGGGACATATTCCTTGCTGGAGCTTGCAGAAGTGCCAGCTTGCTGCAAAAAAAATTAGGGATAAGAGAATTCCAAAGAGCATATCCAAATATATATCCTGGAGTCCTTTAACAAGCCTGATAGACCATGATTCAAAAGTAGAAGAGGAATTCTTCTCCAGAGAGCCCAGCTGCTGCAGGACAAGAGGTGTCCAGCTCACACTCTTTTGATGAGGCAGTGTTCAGTGTGTCACAAGTAAAATATGTTCTGTATTCTGTTGTGTTGTTCTCAAGCAAAACCTGGGGGGGGGGGGGGAAGGGAAATATTTGAGCCATGTTTCTGTTTTTAATCCATCTTCTCCTCAAACAGTGTCTATTGAGTGTTGGTTTTTTAAGTAAACAAACAAACTTGAGCCAAATGCAAATTTTTCCCTTGAGAAGCAACATTTTCCAGTGTGTGTTTCCAATTCATCCCAATGGGAAGTGCCTGAAAAACTCAGTGACAGATAAATAACCACAGGTAAAGGAAATTAAATGAAGCCTGGATGCTGTTTGGCCAAACCCCCAAATTAGGTTAGGATTATAAAGATGAACATGGAGTGATGCAAAACCTCTTAAAGTGATGCCTAATGACTCACAAGTGACATGAAATGTACAGGTTGAGTCATTTGAATCCTACAGCAGACAGCAAGGGATTTGAAAAGTGTAGGAAAGGAATTATTGGCCTAATAAGAAAAAAGACTCAAATCAGTTCTGTTTGACTTAATATAAATCTGGAGGCAATACACAGGAGCTAGCCAAAGATCTCAGCCCTGTAGGTGACCTGGAATGAAGATGGTTGAGTGCAGCCAGGTTGCTGGGCTCTCACAGGAGCTGCAAGGTTGAGGATGGGTGTGCTTGGGCACAGTGAGACGGAGAATGTTGGTCCCCTTCAGAGAAGGGATCAGTTAACCAGTACAGAAGGTGATTTAAAGGTAAAACCTCTTTTGAAAGCGCCATTGACTTTGGGAGCTTTCAGCTGGCCTGGAAGGTTCAGTTTGATACATTCTGCTCCTCAAAAGGAGAGCTATGGCACATCCTCCTTTCAGTGCAGAGACATGAGGGGCAAGGAGTAAGGACCTTCCTCTCTTTTTCTCCTTCTCTCCTGCTATTGAATTCTCCACTCTTTTTATTTCCAATTAATTTTCTCAGACAAGAAGACGCTGCCTTAGCTTTGTCCTTGTGAATAGCAGATCTTTCCCTGATTGGAGCAATATTTTTATAGCCTAAACGTGCAGGTTAAAGTCAATTTTTGACAGGTAAAATACTTAGTGGTGGCCCACAGTCAATCTCTCCCCTCTCTACTCCGCTCTCTAATTGTGCCCTGCTAACATCTCAGAGCTTTTTCCTCACTAGGAGATTTCAGCTGCTGTGGAACCAGCTCACCTGTCTGATGCCAGCACTCTCAGCTCTGCAACCAGGCAGAAATAATAAAACTCTGGGCAGGTAGAGGAGGACTTGGGGAAACATCTTCAAAGCTGCCCACATCAGAGAGCCAGCAAGGACAGAGCAATACCAGGTGTAAGCCACTGAACCTCCTGGACCCTTTCTCCTGTCAGTGCTCCCAAGAGCAAGCTCTGCAAACACCATTGCTATGGGGAGCTTTCTCAGGTCTATCCCCTCCCAAATATTCTAAAACACAAAGGGAAAGCCAGAAAAGGGAACAGTTGTCACCTCATCACTCGTAGGCAAGTCACAAAAATATTACTTACTGCAAAGAAAACTTTGCTGCCTAACTGGTACCTGAAGTGATGAGAGGAACCCTGGTCTGAAGTGGCTCGTCCTATGCCACAGAGGGGATCTGGATGAAATGTGAAGGACAAGACCAGTATGTCATCAATATAATCATATCTAATAGAACTGCCATGGAGTTGGAACTCTCCAAATTGCTTTAGGCAAGCCCTGGAGCTCTGACATCACCCTTGCCACCTGCTTAGTCTGAGAGGAAGCGGGTGGAGGTAAAACCAAGGTCATCATTTATCTTAGTAAGGAAATGATAAGCTGAGCTACACAAACATCTAACCCTGCTCTGTCTTTCTGCCAACCTTTGATAGGCAAATCTACCAGCACTAAAGCTAATGTGTCAGGAGCTGGAAGAACACTGTTATCTTCTTATCAGGAGATAAGATGACAACCACAAATACCTTGGCCTGAAAGACTCCTTTGCTATCATCAGGGATGAACATCAATGGGCTTCACAAATAATCTAATTTGGGAGGATAACAGAGGATTTGACTGTGGGAGGTGCAACAGGACAAACATTTCATACATGGCTGCAACACCAGTATAGCAAAACCATCTAACTTCTGTTCTCTGCTAGCACGTCTGATATGATTGAGACAGGAAGGGAACAGGTCAGGAAGCAGGTTCCTGTGCTATATGAAACATTAATGGGGTAGTAGTATGTAAAGTCCCCATATAGTATGTGAAAGTCCCCAAATGTTCCTCTGACGTGCAAAATAATCCCTCCTGCCATGGATGGTTTGTTTCACCAAGCAGTTCACCCATCCTCTGCTATAATCACAGCAGGGAGAACCTCCACAGGGACTTCTCAGTGTCAACATATTTTGGACAGTGATGTCACTGAGGCAGAGGATTTTCTGTTTGCTGTGCTTGTGTATCCCTAGGGAAGTTGGTTAAGTAGTAATGAGTAACTGCAGTCAGTCACTCCTCCACCCCTCCCTCTCCCTGGAGTCTTCTGTGTCCTTGTGCCTCTCCCAGACACATTTAAAAGAACATTTTTTCTTGTGACAAGTAAGGCAAGAGGTGTGAGCTTGTGTCTGACAGGTTCAGGGAGAAGCTCGCAATGAGGCAATTAGACAAGGAAAGTGCTGATGAGAAGCACAGGCTCCCATAGCAGGGGAAGAAAGACATTTTAGGTAGCAAGAGGAAAAGAGGGGGTGTGGGGGGTGAAAAAGAGATAAAGCAAAGTATTTGATAAAGCAGCAGGTTGTAATAAAAAAGTTTGTTACTGACAAGGTCTGATACTGGCTCAAGGGTTGCTGAAACCTTCTCTGGAGGCAGCAGAGCTACCCTTGAGGGGTTCCTCTAGCTTCACAACTTTTCATTCCCATGCAAGGGAAGAAAGATGTTTTAGGTAGCAGGAGGAAAAGAGGGGGGAAGGGGGAGGTAAAAAAAGAGAGAAACCAAAGCATTTGATAAAGCAGCAGGTTGTAATAAAAAGGTTTGTTACTGAAAAGGTCTGATACTGGGCTCCAGGGTTGCTCAAACCTCCTGTGGAGGCAGCTGAACTGCCCTTGAGGGTTTCCTCTAGCTTCACAACTTTTCATTCCCATGCCAGGGTTGCCAGTCACCAGCTCCTTGGAGAGCTCCCCTCTGTAGACCAGACCAAACATATTTCTGTAGAGCTGTCCATCTTCCCCTGTAGCAGGAGTTGTGTGACTTCTCTGCTCAGCCAATTGCTGGGGGTCTGGGCAAGCCAAGGATGCCCATTCTTCTCACAGTGGAGGTGCTCTTTGGACCAGTGTCAGAAAGTCCAGAAAGAAAGAGACTTTATGCAAATCCATCCCATGTCTACTTGACTGCCCTGGGTTGGGCCAAAGGGAACCTGTGGCCCTCCTGTCAGTGTCACCATCAGCTGGGCTGCAAGAGGTCAGCAAAGAGCACTATGAGAAGGCAGACTGCTGGGGCGTGCAGCCAGACCTGCTCCAGACATGCTAATTTCAAGGAGGGGTTTTTCAACGTGTTCTTGCACACTCTGTAATTCACCCTGAGCTGACGAGCTGGAGAGGGAGGGAGGGAAGGAAAAAAAATAGCCCAGACCCTCACTGAATCACTCTTTTTAATATACATTCTCCACTTTCACCTTTCCAGTATTTTTAATGAGGCATTAAATAGCTGTAACATGAGCCTGGTGTAACTGTTCCAGGGAAGGTAACAAAAGACTGTAGACCACCCCGATCAGAGCTATGTATGTCTGGATCTGCCTCGCAGAGTGGTGACAACAAGCAGTTAAATATTAACACTACCACAGTAATGATAACATTACAAAATGCATTAATCTTTGCTACTCTCACTGCTCTGGAGAGCCTGGCTGCAGCAGACTTCAGCAAATCTTTGCTCCAGGTGCAGAGGTCCTCTGATCTTCATGCCGAGGAGGTGGCTACAGTGTGGCTCTCGATGACCCATGAGGAGGCACTGGGCAAAAGGCATTGGCTCAGAGTGCTCTGTGCAAAGCAGTACAGCATCTGATTTATGAAATCACACAGAATCCCCCGTGGTGGGGGGGTTGGAAGGGAGCTCTGGAGATCATCTAGTCATAGAATCAACCAGATTGGAAGAGACCTCCAAGATCATCCAGTCCAACTTATCACCCAGCCCTGTCCAGTCACCTAGACCATGGCACTAAGTGCCTCATCTAGTCTTGTCTTGAACACCTCCAGGGATGGCAACTCCACCACCTCCCTGCACAGCCCATTCCAATGCCAATCACTCTCTCTGAAGAACTTCCTCCTAATATCCAGCCTAGACCTCTCGTGGCACAACCTGAGGCTGTGTCCCCTTGCTCTGTTGCTGGTTGCCTGGCAGAAGAGCCCAACCCCACCTGGCTACAGCCTCCCTTCAGGTAGTTGTAGACAGCAATGAGGTCACTCTTGAGCCTCCACTTCTCCAGGCTAAACAACCTCCCTGCTAGAAGAGGGACACCTAGGTCAGGTCACCCAGGGTCATGATGCCGAGCTGGTTTTGGAATCCCACCAGAGAAGGAAACTCCACAACCTCTCTGGGCAGCCTGCTCCAAGACTCCATCACCTTCAAAGTGAAACTTTTCTTAAGCTCAGGTGAAACTTCCCATGTCCTAGTTACTATTCATTGCACAGCATTTCAGACCTTTGCTGTGAATTGTTCCCAAGGTTTTCTAATCCTTAGGAAGAGTTGAGTGCATGCTACCTGGGAGAAGAGCATTGAGAGGGAATCGTGCACCTACGGCAACACAGAGGCAGCAAACACCAACACACGACAGCTGTTTAAGGACACCAAGTGAGAATGTGCTCTGCCTCTTATGGAATTTAGGTGAACGGACTGTAATTACCCAAATATTTATGGGCTCTCTTTATTGTATGAGTCACTGAGGGCTTGTGAGGGGGCAGACAATTTCCATTTTGTTTAGGGCAGAAGTGTCCCTGGAGACCAAGCTGATCTATGGAGCTGCCATATCAAACCCTCCTAGGAAAGGGGGGGAAAAACAGATAATGCATTTATTAGTCAGCTCACATTGGACTGCTCTGTGTGGAAAAGGAAAGAACTCAACTGAAAAATGCTTTTAAACCCACAATTCCATAAGCATCTGTCTCATTTCAAGTGCAACTGGGGCCTTTCTGTCTCCTGAAAGGCAAGGAGAGGGTGAATTCAAATCATCTGTAGCTCTGGAGTGCTGAAGGGGAAAAAAAGTCATTTCCAAATAGCACAGCATCCCTGCAGACAGTGACCAGGCAGTGATAACCTCCTCCATGCTTCCCCTCAGTGCTCAAGTCCTTCCCCAGATGACTTGCTCTGCTGTCCCTTTGCTATCCCTGAGGCTGAGATCAAAACTGTAAGAAGTAACCAGAAAAGAAACAATCATTTTTGGACACCAAGGCCATGGAGAAAGAGGAGAAAAGAAGGGAAGCAAGTGATGTAAGCCCTCATCAATCTGTTTGTTCTGTTTTAGCTACCAGTCAGTTTCTCTATCACTGCCCAGCTCCTGCACGACTGCCTGACCCACATAGCAGGATTGGGGGACCCAGTCCACAACCCTGGGTATGATGTGCACTAGGTGATGTGTGCAGCCCTCCTGTGCACACTTGGGACTGTGCCTATTCTGAATCTCATGGCTCCTGTGTCTGTACACCTGTGAAAAATAAAGGAATGAGGGGAAAAAGGAGTCACAGAGAAGGTAGTAACAGAAAATGCCCTGAAAATTGCTTTTTATCCTTTGGAGCACCCCTGCAGCCAAGAGGCATTGTCCAACATGAGGCTCTCCATCAGCACCCTGGGAGGAACAGCCCCTCCTCTGACCTGCTGGTGATGATCTAGAGGACAGTCCCATTTCTTGGAGGGTGTCCTTAAGCAAGTTTGGCTGGAACACAAGAACAGCATAACCATGGGTACCACCAAAGCTCAGTATAAGCTCATTCACCTGCTCAGAAGCACCCCTGGACTGGGGATGTGATCACTCTCTACTGCTGTCCCATACCCTGGCTGGCATCAGGCAGGGCTTAGGGTGAAGGAGAAATGAGTGGGGCATGCCATAGTGCCAGCAGGACATTGTGTGTGTGAGGTGCAGGCATATGGATCTGGCATTGTTGAATCTGAGGATCAGCATGAGAGGGAAATGGAGAATAAAGAGCGGTAAATGAGCTGGATTAGAGGAGCTGTTTTACATAACCCTTCATTTAATCCTTCACTTTCCTTTCATTGTTTAATTGGTTTAGCTCTTGTACTTTTAATGCTGCAGGGAGAGAGTGCCAGCCTTCTCCTTCCCTTTCCCTGCCTTGCCTTTCCTCTCTTTGCATCTTGCTATCTAATCCCATTCCTCTCTTTCTCCATTTCTGGCCCTATCCCTTGTTCTCATTCTCTCCTCCAGCTTCTTTCTCTCTCTCTCTCTCTCTTCAGGCCCCATATTACTCAAGCAGCTTTTGTTAGTGCTGTCAACTGCATCGGCGTGTAAGTGAAATTGTACTGTAAGTGAAGTTAAAAGTATTTCTATGGTGGGATATTTAATCATTTGAATCCTTGATAGGAGCAGCTCTTTTTATTTTCACTAGCTATAAATCCAGGCTCTATCTAATCTCTGATCACGACGAGGAGAGAATTAACCAACTGAGTGTGTGACTAGAAAGGAGAAGGCTGGAGAGAAGGGACCACTTTATCTGAGTGTGGAGTGGAGCAGCATAGGAATAAGGCAAGGCTCTGTTCCCAGCTCCCTGCCATTCTTCTCACTGCCATTCTTGAGTCTACCTTTGCTCCCCCTCCACAGACACTCCAGCAGATTGAAAATGCCATTTTCCATTTGCAGCCTGCTCCCTCCCTCAGCTTTCTGTGATCACCCAGCCCATGGTGGTGGAGTGAAGACATCTTTCAGACCTTGGAGCTACTTGTCTTGGGGTGGATCAAGATGACTCCAAGTGTGGATGGTAGCTGTGGGTTAAACCCTTTCTTAAGGAAACCTTTCACAAGCTTGAGATCATGAGGTGACTTCTTCCTCTTATCTTCTACAGGGGCAGCCTGTACAAAAGGAGCCAGTAATTATTCTACTTCTCTTCATCCAGAGCAGGTGCAGTGTCATGTCTCTAGATCACAATGTCAAGTGTTCTTTCAGACACACTGTCAGGACTCTGTGCAAGGGAGTCACCCACTCTACTGCTACAGTTTAAATCTTTCTATGTAAAGAGTTGGGTGAAGGTATCAGTGCCATACCTCAGCATCTTTCATTCTTCAGCCTCCTGTTTCACCTAAAGCTATGTGAGATGTAGACAATCTCACAGCTTCTTCCTGTCTCCACAATTCTATTGCTCCTACCTATCAGAAATGTTCTGAAAAATTATTTGAGACCCTCATGTTTTCCCCCCTGAGAATATAGTAATTTGGTGAAAATAAAGCATTCTGATGAGCAGTGCTAATTGCACTGAAGCCCCTGAGAGACCATGGTCACTTTCCTGCTGGGTTGCAGGGACACAGGTTATGAGGAAGATCTGCAGATCCATAAGAATGGAAGTGTGCTTGGAAGCAGTGAAGCTCAGTGGCAGGGCTGCACAGAGAGCTGACTGAAGAACAAAATATTTCCTTCTACCTAGGGCTGGTATTGGGCCACCAAGTGAAGACAGCTGCCAACAGCGTAGATCAAGACAGGCATTAACAAGGAGGAAAGCTTGTATTGGTTGTCCATACATTACCTAAGTCTTGCCAACATTTTAAGCTCTACTTAACCCCCACAGTCCAAAAACTCTCTGCAGGGAGCTACATCCTGGCTACACAGAGCACAGTGACATCAATATTTAGCTTGAGCATTTATAGAATGGTTTAGGTTGGAATCATAGAATGGTTTAGGTTGGAAGGGACCTCAAGGATCATCCAGCTCCAACCCCCTGCCATAGGCAGGGACACCTTCCACTAGAGCAGCTCGCCCAAGGCCTCATCCAGCCTGACCTTAAACACCTCCAGGGAGGAAGCATCCACAACCTCCCTGGGCAACCCGTTCCAGTGCCTTACCACCCTCACTGTAAAGAACTTCCTCCTAACATCCAGTCTAAATCTCCCCTCTTCCAGCTTAAACCCATTCCCCCTCGTCCTAACATTACTAGACCGTGTAAATAGTCCCTCCCCAGCTTTCCTGTAGGCTCCCTTCAAATACTGGAAGGCCACTATAAGGTCTCCTCGAAGCCTTCTCCTCTCCAGGCTGAAGAGCCCCAACTCTCTCAGCCTGTCCTCATAGCAGAGCTGCTGCAGCCCTCTGATCATCTTCGTGGCTCTCCTCTGGACCCGCTCCAGCAGTTCCATGTCCTTCTTGTATTGGGGGCTCCAGAACTGCACACAGTACTCCAGGTGGGGTCTGACGAGAGCAGAGTAAAGGGGGAGAATCACCTCCCTTGCCCTGCTGGCCACACTTCTCTTGATGCAGCCCAGCACTCGGTTGGCTGTCTGGGCTGCATGTGCACACTGCCGGCTCATGTTGAGCTTCTCGTCGACCCAGACCCCCAGGTCCTTCTCCTCAGGGCTGCTCTCCAGCCATTCATCACCCAGCCTGTATCTGTGCCTGGGATTGCACCGACCCAGGTGCAGGACCTTACACTTGGCCTTGTTAAACGTCATGAGGTTGGCCTGGGCCCACCTCTCCAGCCTGTCCAGGTCCCTCTGAATGGCATCCCTGCCCTCCAGCAAGTCAGCTGTGCCACACAGCTTGGTGTCATCTGCAAACTTGCTGAGGGTGCACTCAATTCCTCTGTCCATATCACTGACAAAGATGTTAAAGAGCACTGGTCTCAGCACTGACCCCTGAGGAACACCACTTGTCACCGGTCGCCAGGTGGACATTTGTCTGAAGGAGGAGAAGTGCTGCAAGTGTTCATCATCTTGGATGCAGTTCCTTGCAAGAAACAGCCAGGCCACCCTTTCTCCTCCTCATCTCTCACTTCCAATTCACCATCACTTCTCTTTCATTTCTGTGCTCTGCTTGTTTGCAAAGTCATCACAAAAAAATAAGAGTCACCAAAGAAACACAACTTGGATGACTCAAGGCTTAGATTCCTCCCTCCTCACTTCCAGGAGGTGCTGAGAGTCACACGTGCTGCTGGGCAGTACTCTGCACAAGTGGACAATCCATCACTGTCACCAAGCGGTGGGGGAGGCAGCAAGGGGGATGCCGAGTTTGCACAGCCTGCTTATTGCACAGTGAGATTCACACAGCTGTTCTGCTCCCAGTGTAAATATGGACAGCCCCATTCATCACTGGCCTTACTTCCTCAGCACACGTCCAGGAGAGAGGGATGATTTAGTACCTGCAGCTGGAACAAGGACTGTGTTCTTCTACACCAGCAACATTTACAAACTGGGAATGCTTTGCATGTGTGTTCTGTAATTGTGGGGAGAAGGGAAGGAGACAATATTGGAATCTGTGAGCTGCAGAAGAGGTGAGGTCTTACAGGGAATCACTGGTCTTCTCTGTTTTGTTCCTCTGATGCCCTCCATTCTCAGGGATCTGCATGGCAGTGGCACTGGGGATCATCATGGTACAGGGTTGTCCCAGGCTGCTTGGAATCTATGTGACAGGTGAGATGTTGCAAGAGAATCTAATAGATGAAGTGGAAGGAAGAAGAGACGCCAGCATGGACGGATTTGATCAGCAGGCATGGAAGGATTCCTTGAGACTGAGGAGTGAGGGACAAAGGTTCCATGAAATGAACAATACGAACAATGTGGACACCTTCACAGGGATCCTTGCAGACCTGCCCTCAGGCAATACAGTTTCCCTCCATCAGTGAAACACTGCTGGTCTCCACCTCAGCTTCCCTGCCCAGAAGGTTCATTTTTGTGCCAACAGAGACATCAACATGGAGTATGGAACCCATGTTACTAAGGTGACATGGGATCTGGGGTATGGAGTACAGGCTGAAGAGGTGTTGGGAGCTCACGGCTGGGCAGAGCTGCAGAGGTGGCTGAGGTGGTGGAGACTTCTTTCTGCCTGATGAAGAAGGATCACCTGAGGATCTGTCATCCTAACTGAACGAGGGAGGGAAATTGTGCCCTCTGAGCACCAAAAAGCTGAGGGTAAGGAGGTCTGAGTCCACTGGGTGCAATCAATACAAACTGAAGAAGACTTTCCTCCATCACCAAACTGCTCTTAGCCCTTGTCAAGTCGCAAGAGAGTGATTCTGCTCTCCTTTGGTGGAAGAACTCCCCCATCCACACCCTGCAACTGCAGACAGCAGATGGAGGGAATGGAAAAGGGGCAGCCCTTATCTTTCCCTCCAGCAGGTGAGATTTGCTCCTGCCATAGTTGGTCAGCTGTGCCGTGGCTCCCTGTCCCTGCAGATGCCTGCCTTTCACTGCTGTCCATCTTGCAGACACGTTTCCCTTCTGCGTGTGTGGTTTGCTCAGCCTGTGCTAATTATGCCCTTGACATATGCAGTGGAACTGCTTGTGTCTATAACAGCACGGAGGTGAGGGAGGTTAATTAACTCGAGGAAGGAAGCTGAGTGTCCCTACATAACACCCCCTTCCATATGCATTAGTTTTGAAGGCTGAAGACACTGTTTAACCAAACACAGCCCACCACTTACTAACTTTCTTGTTTCCTGCCTTTCTTCCCTGTAATGCTAATGCTGCCCAAGATGGATGGCACTGCAGCCTCATGGCAGCAATAGCCTCTCCAGAGAAGACAGTGCCTCATTTACAGGGTGATCAGCCTTTACTCACAGTGTGCAGGAAGCATGCTCCAGTGAAGGAGGCTCTGGTATGCTTCCCTGGCTGGGAGTGATGCTCACTGCACCCACTGCAGTGGGATTTCCTGTACAAGATGTCCACCTGTTTCCATCAGCATGCTGCTTCCTTCTTTTGATGCCCATCTGCATTTGACATAGACTCATAGAATTTTTGGTTGGAAAAACACCTTTAAAATCCTAATGTCTAACATAAATCTGTGCTGGTGCAGCTTGAGCACATTTGCTTTCATCTGATTGGTAGTCACTAGGGAGAACAGACTGACCCCCACCCCCATTCCAACCTCCTTTCAGGGAGTACTAGAGAGTGAGAAGGTCTCCCTGAGAGAGTGATTTGCCATTGGAATGGGCTGCCCAGGGAGGTGGTGGAGTCACTGTCCCTGGAGGTGTTCAAGCAAAGCTTGGATGAGGCACTTAGTGCTATGGTCTAGTTGACTGGATAGGGCTGGGTGATAGGTTGGACTGGATGATCTTGGACATCTCTTCCAACCTGGTTGAATCTATTCTATTCTATTCTATTCTATTCTAGCCTTCTCTTTTCCAGGCTAAGCAACTCCAGTTCCTTCAGTGTCCCATCATAAGACTTGCTCTCTAGACACTTTGCCAGCTTTACTGTCATTCTCTGGACCTCTTCCAACACCTCAATGTTCTTCTTGTAGTGAGGGGTCCAAAACTGAGCCCAGCATTGAAGGTGTAGCCTCATCAGTGCCCAGTAGAGGGGCATGATCACTTCCCTACTGCTGCTGCCCACACCATTCTTGATACAGGCCAGGATGCAAATTGACTTCTTGGGCACCCAAGTGCACTCCTGACATCCTCTAGTGCTATCCATTCCTTGCATGAGACAAAGATGAAGACCTCCCAGATTTGCCTTTGACTTGCTGGCCAGGAGCCAGACACGTACTGGGTACAACTGCTACGCAGAGCAGCTGCCCTTCTCCAGCGCTGCAGGGAGACCAGTCTGAGAACTCTTCTTGGTGCACAGGAGTTTCCAGTAGCCAAGTCCATTATAAATATACATAATTTAGGGGATTCCTGTAATTAGATGGGACGCAGTGGGATACCAAAAACCTCAGCTGGAGTGAAGAAGCATCACCTCTGAGCATCACTTCTGCTCTGTAGTGTGATCACAGGTACACATAACATGGATGTGCCTAGGCCAAGCCACATGTACATTTCCTTGCAGACCAAATCTGAGAGGCAGAATGATCTGGCAGAGTGACAGCTGCTTGACAATCGGACCCCTGACTTCTCTTTTCTGTGAGCAAACAACCTTGAAAGGCTTGCTGTCCTTTCTCCTCCTCAGCCCTCTCCACAGCCACCCCTCCCACATCACACTTTATCTATTACGATTGTAAATCCTTTGCAGCAAGCCTGCCGTCCCTCTGTTTGCACAGCTCCTCGTGCAGTGGGTCTTACAGGTGCTGCTGGAACATAAACAGCAATACAGCTTTAATTATAAACCCTGCTGGGAGATGGACAGCACAAACCTACAGCTTTGTGTCTCAATCAAGGCACTCCGCAGGGGCCAACTTCTCAGTGCAGCCCCACTTTAGTCTGTTGGGCAGCTGGTAAGAGAAGCTAGTTATGCTCCTTTCTTTCCACTCTCAATAATTACAGGTCTCCTAGGAAAACTGGCCTTAGAGGGGAAATTATATAAAGGTTTTCAAAGATTCTATTAGGAAGGATTTGGTTCCTGTGCAATTATTAGTTTAACAAGGCACTTTGCTCACCTTCGGCACCAGAACTGTTATTGATCACTGCAAAAGGAGGACCTAGCAAAAATGTATAGGGAGGGCAGCACACAGTCTGTATCTCTATACAATAGGTGTAGCAGTAGGTATTTAGCTGTAGCCACTGAAAAGGTCTTGAATGTCTGCACAGGTGTGTTCAGTTCTGTATCTGTTTACATACACATGCCCCAAGAGTGGGAAAAAGTGCACAGGCAATGATCCTACAGGTGTGTCTGTCCTGAAGGGATGTATACATCTCACTTGCGGATAGCAATTGAGTAACGAGGTCTGAGAATGTGGGGATCAAGTGTACCCGCAGACAGCAGACTGGTCTAGCTTCAAACTAATAGCTGCTTTATGTGCTGTTTGCAGTTTCAGCCATCTGTGCTCCAGAAAGCCTTGAGTGACACAGCTTGGGGGCAGATCTGGAGTCCTGCAGATGGAAAAACTCAAGCTTGTGGCACTCAGGCTAAGCAGAGCTGCAAAGATTCAGAGGGTGAAGTCCACTGACAAGAGTCATGTACAGAATTTATTATTCCTTACTTTCATTTGCAAATGTTGCTCTGCTCATGATCTGGAATTTCATCGGGAATAAGTCTGTAGCTAAGGTTTGGTTCAAGACATCAGGATCTTGGTAATGACTTTAAACACCTGACCCCTTTCCAAACTCCTCCTTGTCCTAGATGCAAAGCCCTGCCCTGATTTCCTGACCAGAGCTATTCCTTTTGTGTTATCTTCACGTTAAGTACCTGGCTCTCCCAGCACTGTATCTTTCCCCTCTGGATGGCAGCCTGGTACAAGGAGCCCTTCTCAAAGGCTCTGACTCATGGCTGTACCAAGCACCTGCATGGCAAAGGCAGGAGAGAAAAAAGCAACTTAGGAAAGGATAGATAAAAAGCTCAGCTGCTTGCTGATGCCAAACCAGCTCCATTTGCAAACCAGCAAGACTGGTCCACATAGATTACAAGAACCCTGTGCCCCTTCTCATAAGAAAACTGAAGTGGAAAGATGGAAAGAGTAAAATGCCAGCAAACACACTGTATACCAATCCCACACTGTCCCTCCCCATGACAAGGATATGCTTATGCAGAGAGGGGAAAGGAAAACTGCAACCCCCTCATTTTCCCTGGTACTGTCCCTTTCTTTGAGCCTCCAGAGCTTATCCCACTCCTAGCCCAGGAGGCAAAGGCAGATAGAATTTTGCACCTTCCCAGCCCAGCTGCAGTCCAAAAACTGGATTCAAGAATAGATGCAAAGTAATCTCAGTAAACACTGAGGAAAAGCAGTGGCAAGCAAAATAAGCTGAAATTGCTGGTGCCCTAATACACAAACTCTTGGGACATGCTTAACTTAAAAGGTTTTGCCTTCAACTTGAATATGTGTCGATATAGTTGCCCAAGTCCAGAGGCCTCCCTGTGCCAGAATCACAAAATGGGATCCTCTGGACTGTCCCTGCTGTGCTAGAGCACAGCCAGCCCTTGCCTTTCATTAAGCTTGTAGCTTAGAGCCTTCATGAGTACTGTGTACAGTTCTGGAGCCCCAAGCACAAGGAGGACATTGAACTGTTGGAATAAAGCCAGAGGAGGCCACAAAGATGCTCAGAGGGCTGCAGCAGCTCAGCTATGAGGACAGGCTGAGAGAGTTGGGGCTCTGCAGACTGAAGAGAAGGCTTTGAAGAGACCTTGGAATAGCCTTCCAGTATGTGAAGGGGGCCTACAGGAGGGCTGGGGAGGGACTATTTACAAGGTCTTGTAATGACAGCATGAAGAGTAATGGGTTTAAACTGGCAGAGGGGAGATTCAAACTAGATGTTAGGAAAGGGTTCTTTGCAGTGAGGGTGGTGAGACACTGGCACAAGTTGCCCAAAAAGGCTGTGGCTGCTCCCTCCCTGGAGGTGTTCAAGGGCAGGTTGAATGAGGCCTTGAGCAACCTGTTCTAGTGGGAGGTGTCCCTGCCTAGGGGTGGGGGTTGGAACTGGATGATCTTTGGGGTCCCTTCCAACCTAAACTATTCCATGATATGCACATAGCACAGAAAATGGGAAACCCACTAGATCCTGACAACCATAATATCTCTCATATGGGAACAGGTTTGGTTTCAAACAGCTAGGGATGAGCAGATAGAAAAGCTTTTTTTCATTCACCAGTGTAGCTCTGGTCTGTTTTGTTGTATGGAAGGTTGGTCAGGCTGCACAGACATCCTTCCTGTTTTATTTAGCACCACAAGAGACCATTCAAATTCATGACACCATTGGGCTGAAAACAGTAGCTCAGCTTGGCCGCACAGACCCAGCAATACATCGTAAGAAGTGAGGATGGGGGCAGCACTTTGCACAGCACCTCCTTTCCCACCCATTTTCACAGCAGTGGGGCAAGTGGGTTTTTTTCTTTTGCTTTTTACCCAGGTTTCTTTCCCTCCCTGTGCTCACACACCTCTCCTGCAGCAAATGACTCAGTCTGTTTACAGAGAAGCAAAGCTAATAGAAACCAGGCAGAATTCGAGCCTCTCTGGGACTGCTTTACACACTGACAAAATCATTCTTTCCTCCCCACGTTAAATATTCATGACACTCAGATTTTTAGATACAAAGGTACATTTTGTTTCTAAATGTGTTGATTCAGAATAGGCTTCTCAGCACCAGGGTTTTCCACCCACTTTCAGAGGTTGGAAAGAAAAAAAAAAACCCCACACACCAAAGAAGGGTGTGTGCGTGCCCCAAAAGTGATGCATTCTGATTTGGATCATGTCTCTTTTGGGGCTTGTTTCATTCTGGGAGCAATTTTGCCATGATATTTATGGCCCAAACTTTTATTTGTACAACGTTGGGCTTTTGTGTACACGTGAGTGTGTCCCCCTTGTACAAATAACACACCAACATCTCCCTGCATCTCCCAGCCTGGAGTTAAGCCCATAAAACAAGATGCTTTACCAAAAGCTCCATATATTACTGCCATTCTGAATATTTGTAATTTTGAGACAATATTTACACAGCCTGTTAAAGCTAAGCTCCTGGGCTCCCAGCAGATCACAGGCAGCTGAAAGCACAAGGCACGTGCTGCAGTTTAGTACTAAGCAGGGGAGGGGGAAGCCAAAAAAAAAACAAGATAAAAAGGAACAGGCTTATGTATTAGCTGACACATAAAGCAAACAGCAGCGAGAAATCAGGTGGAAAATCATATTGTACAAAGCAATGCTGGAAGAGAACTGGATTTGCAGAGAAGTGTTTGGAAGTGGGGTGTCATCTGTGCCCATCTCAGCACCTTGTTATGGAAAGCTAAAAGCCTGGAGGGGTTGTATTTGGGTCATAGATCATAGAAAGTGATCACAGAATCAACCAGGTTGGAAGAGACCTCCATGATCACCCAGCCCTGTCACATCAACCAGACCATGGCACTAAGTGCCTCATGCAGGCTTTTCCTGAACACCTCCAGGGACGGCGACTCCACCACCTCCCTGAGCAGCCCATTCCAATGCCAATCACTCTCTCTGGCAACAACTTCCTCCTAACATCCAGCCTAGACCTCTTGTGGCACAACTTGAGACTGTGTCCCCTTGTTCTGTTGCTGCTTGCCTGGCGGAAGAGACTAACCCCTACCTGCCTACAGCCTCCCTTCAGGTAGTTGTAGACAGCAATGAGGTCCCACCTGAGCCTCCTTTACTCCAGGCTGCACACCCCCAGCTCCCTCAGCCCTTCCACACAGGGCTGTGTTTCAGGCCTCTCACCAGCTTCACTGACCTTCTCTGGACACATTCCAGTATCTCAACATCTCTCTTGACATGAGGAGCCCAGAACTGGACACAGCACTCAAGGTGTGACCTGAGCAGTGTTGAGCACAGGGTCAGAATAACCTCCCTTGTCCCACTGGCCACACTGTTCCTGATCCAGGCCAAGATGCCATTGTATGTTTGATTATTTTTTTTACCTTTCTACTCCCCAAGACCTCAGTTCCAGAGTTGAGATATGATCAATTTTCCCCACATGAAAACAACAATAAAAAACCCAAACAAAACACCACCACCAAAACTCCCCAAAATTCCTAACCCACAGAAACTCAGCTTTCTGCTAAGATGTTGTCTGCTGGTTTTGTTCTAGCTGTTGAAAAGCACAGCAATGTTAGAAGTTCACGGTGGTTTTATTCTCTGAAATTGATCTGTGTGGACACAGTGGACAAGCTGAGATATTGCTAAAACCTGGAATACAGGGCCACAGTTCTGCTTTTCTTCCTAAAGCAGAAAGTGGTGTGAAAAATCAGGCTGTGGCTTAGGAAAGGTGGCTGTATTGCAGCAGTGTGTGACACCTGCCAGACTGCGTTCTCATTCCTCCCATCCCCGGGGAGCTGGTGCCCATGCAAGGAAGGGAAGTTACTGCAGCAGCAACGCGAGGAGGCTGGCACATCAGAGCTGAGGGCTCACTGATCCACCTTGCCCTCTCAGGAATGGATGGGGAGATGGAGTCACCAGCAGCTTTTCATTTGGAAAAGAACTTTAAAACCATTGACTATTAAGGAGGGGTTTGAATCTGGGTTAGGAATGAATAGTAATGAGGCAGATGTGAAAAAAAATATTAGTTTATTAAATAGAATCATACAATCAGTCAGGGTTGGAAGGGACTACAAGGATCACCTACTTCCCACTCCCCTGCCATGGCCAGGGTGATACCCTACCCTAGAGCAGGCTGGCCAGAGCCTTAAACACCTCCAGGGATGGGGCCTCAACCACCTCCATGGGCAACCCATTCCAGGCTCTCACCACTCTCATGCTCAACAACTTCCTCCTCACCTCCACTATACAAAGAACGTTTCCCCAAACGTATTTACAATTAACACACTCAGATTCTATGATGCAGTTGGCAGAACTATTTTTGCAGAACGTGTATCTATACACACAGTCAAATTAAATGATTTAGGGTAAGTTAGAAAACCTTTATAACTAGAGAGCCTTGCAGCACAAACAATGTGCTGAAAACACAGCCAACTAACGCTGAAAGGTTAAGCATTAACTCTCACAAAGTTGAGTAAAGAGAGTTAGCTCACTTACTAGTCTCAATATTTGCACTCCAAAAGCATAAATGGGAAAACATATAGTGAAATATATATAATACATTATATATATAGTGGAAATACAGATAGAGAAAGCCAGGCGGTGGACTTCACATGGTGATGGTGCCACGGGGCTCTGCTGCTTGTTCAGTCCAGATTGAGCACGCCGTCTGAGAAGGCCCACGGACATAAGAGAAGTCTTCCGTGGCTCTCGGGAAGTCCTCGGGTGGTCAGCAGCCCTGGGCAAAGCAGCGTCCATGTTTGCGGGCTGGAGCAGTCCGATTGAGAGCTGCGTATAGCACGGAGTCGGGGCTCGGGCTGGCAGGGCGGGCTGGAGCGGCGGGGCGGCAAGTCCCGGTGTCGAAACTCGTTGCTAGGTCGTTGCTGGGCCGTTACCTATCCTCGGGCTCGGTCAGGCTGCCAGTCGTAGGCAAGTCCCCACTTAGGCGCGATGCGAAGTGCGGTGGCACACAGAGGCACGTACGGCAAACAGCGAGCGAACGAAACAAAAGCAGCAGCAGCAAACAAGCGGTTTGCAGGGTTTGAAGCGTTTTGGCCAATAGCAAGAGGTAAAACCAGCCCCGGAACCAATCCTGACTTCTCTCTCCAAAAAGGGCAGACTCACAGGCCTGGGCCCGGGACTGCGTTTATCACACAACAAAGCACGCTGCAGAACGAGGCCCAACGTGGGGGCTGCGAGAGACTGAGAGGCGCCGAAGCTTTTGTCTGCTTTCCCGCTTCGTCCACCCGGGAAGAAGCAGGAAGGGGGGGGGGCAAGGTGGTTATTCGGGCTGGTGTTTAGGGCATGGGATGGGTATGTGTTCCAGGCATAATTTGGACCTTCCACCACATCGACTCTAACCAGTCTCTAACTCTACCAAGTCTGGTGTTAGACCACGTCCCTCGGCACCATCTCTCTTCATCTCCTAAACACCTCCAGGGGTGGAGATTCAGCTATGTCCCTGAGGAGCCTGTTCCAGTGTTTGAGAACTCTTCCAGGGAAGAATTTTCTCCTACTGTCTGACTCAAGCCTCCCCTGGTGAAACTTGAGGCTGTTGTTCACCTATTATGAGGAAGAAACTGAACCCCCCTCACTGGGACCTCCTTCCAGAGAGTTGTAAACATCAATGAGGTCTCTCTTCAGACTCCTTTCTTACAGACTACACGGCCCCAGGTCCCTCAGCTGCTCCTCACCAGAGCTGTTCTCCAGGCCGTTCTCTGGACCTGCTCCAATACCTCAATGTCCTTCTTGCAGTGAGTGGCCCAAAACTGATCAAAACTGAGGTATGGCCTCACCAGTGCTGAGTGCAGAGGCATGATCACTTCCCTGGTCCTGTCAGTCACATTATTGCTGATCTAGACCAGGATCAGACCTTCTTGACCACCTGGGCACACACAGGCTCATGCTTAGTCAACACTCAACCAACACCTCCAGGTCTTCCTCTGCTGGCAAATATTCCATCCTCTGTCCCAAGCCTGGAGCATGTTTTCTTTGTGACTGAAATGCAGGTCACAACACATTGCCAGTGATGCTTAAATGATCATACAGAAGCCTCCTGAGATCTTAAAATAAACCACCATTGATTGTGATTTCCCTGGAGCACATTCAGCAGATGCTTAGTGAGCCATTCATGCAGCAAGTCGGACCAGGGAAAACCACCTCAGCCCACCAGAGCTGTGTCCTGTGTCATTCTACTCCTAAATCAACAGCTCTCCACTAAATACCTCTCACTGTTTCAAGGGCTTTGGCCTTTCCACTAACTCTCCTGCTCGCTTTTGTGTCAATCTATAGTTTGTGGCATTATGCCAGTAGTACCTGACATATTTGGTGCACATTTAGTATAGGAAACTAGGAATTGGGATGTCATTTTGGAATCTGGAAATAAAAAAATGAGAAGGGGAAGGAGGTTGCTAGAACTCCTTTAGAGCCAGGTTCACCAGGAGCTGGGTCTGAGCAGAACACCAATACAGGAGTAATGTGGTGGTGGCAGTCTCAAATTATCTACTGTCCCTCGGGAAAGATCCACCAAATTGCAGTGCCAGATCATCTGGGTATAAAGAATCATTATCCTCCACACCACAGAAACCACAATCAAATTTGCAGTAATTGGAAATTGCAGCTAAGAGACCAAAGACTGAATGGTCCATGAAGACCAAACTCCACATTCTCCTCAGGGTTCTCAAATTGCTACTAAAAGTCACTGGAATTGAGAAGAGAATAACTAATCTCTCATTTTAAAGTCTGTGATTCAGTCACACTCCACTCCCATGCAGGAGCAGTGTTTTGTCAACATCTGCATTTGCAGCATGGTAGAAAGTCCCTGTCTGGGCTCTTATTGAAGTGGCTGCTGGACAAAATCATTTCTTACAAAAAAATCAGCTCACAACCCCCCATACACCAACAGCTGCACCACACATTAGCAGTAGGCTTCTTTTATGGTTTTCATCAAACACGGTATAAAGCAAAATGCTCCCAATGTGCAAGGCTACTAAAAAAAGAGGGAGTTCTCCAGCTTCCACTATTTCTGACCTGTATTCATAGTCCCCAAGCTTATAAATGGAGGCTATGACCCCCTCTGCAGAGAGACCTTCCAGAGACAAAGGACTCCTGAGGTCATAGCTGTTTGATTTAAGCTGATTTCCTGCTCAATGGAGTCTACGCCATTTTACTGGGTTGTTTATTGGCAGTAAACCATTACCCAGTGTTTGAAGAACACCTTTCACCACACTTGGTGTGATTCCCACCCACATATACCCTTCTTGAGAAGCTTGCTGAGTACTTTCTTTCAAGGGGCTGCAATGTCTGGGAAAAAAAATGGATCTTATTTCTCCTTTGACTTTCTCTAGGTTTCTCCTCTGGTCTTCATTCTTTGTGTATCTTCTTCTGAGACAAGGAGGTTGGTCATATACCAGGCTTGATTTCATAGAACCAACCAGGTTGGAAGAGACCTCTAAGATCCTCCAGTCCAACCTAGCACCCAGCTCTATCCAATCAACTAGACCACAGCACTAAGTGCCTCATCCAGACTTTTCTTGAACACCTCCAGGGACAGTGACTCCACCACTTCCCTGGGCAGCCCATTCCAATGCCAATCACTCTCTCTGTGAGCTTCCTCCTAACATCTCGTGGCACAACTTGAGACTGTGTCCCCTTGTTCTGTTGCTGCGTGCCTGGCAGAAGACACCAACCCCACCTGGCTACAACCTCCCTTCACGTAATTGTAGGCAGCAGAGAGGTCACCCCTGAGCCTTCTCTACTCCAGGCTGCACACCCCCAGCTTCTTCAGCCTCTCCTTACAGGGCTGTGCTCTAGGCCTCTCACCAGCTTCATTGACCTTTTCTGGAAAGGTTTCAGTACCTCAACATCTCTTTGGAATTGAGGAGCCCAAAACACCTCCAGGGACAGCAACTCCACCATCTCCCTGGGCAGCCCATTCCAGTGGCAAATCACTGTGGCTATGTTCGCATATCAAAATCTAGAATTCCACTTTCTTCACATTTCAGACCTGCCCTGTAGGAGATTATATCCTCTCTAATATGTACACCTTCCATAGCCTTCATCCCAGACCATCTTGTCAACATTTTCCCTAACGTCAACTCATCTCAAACCTCAGGAGAGGTTTCCAGTTCTGTTTCATTTCTTCCTTGAACTAGTAAAAGGTTGATTCTGCAACAGCACCGCACTCATGCATCCTGTGACTGCCCTGCTGGGTTTCTCACATCCAGGGAGCTGTCATTGCGGTCATCTCAGAGATGCTAAGCTGCAAGTTACCCTCACAAACATCACTGATGGGTCCATTTCCAAAAGGAAAAGCATTAGATCTACTCTAACTTAGAGATAGCAGTGAAACCAGCTTCTGGATGAGGAAGGTTCCACTGTAAGAGGGGCTAGAGACAAAATGCTGCTTTCACCCAGAGCCAGGTGTTAAAAGAATTCAACTGGTTTAGTGCAATTGGCCTTTTTTTGTTATGTATACAGGCTTGGTGATGGACGAGTCGTCAAAAAATAAATACAGAAGTAATGATGGTAGCAATCACAGAAAGCAATTTTCAGATATAATAAAGAGTCTCCTGCTTGTGTACAGCCTGTACTAGAGTATTGATTTCTCCCTTTCTTTATTGCACTTCACTCCTCTCAGTTCACCAAAGCCCCAACCCCAGCGCTGCCTACCCTGCCAGCCACCAGCTCTGACGAGCAGCCTTGAATTATTAATACGCAGAAGTCCTTTAATTGGATGAGATGCAATTAATATTTTATTGGAGGTGCTGCAGAGCACGAAGGAGGTAGGGAAAATGGGGGAGATGATGTTGAGAGTTGGGCCCACAGTATGAGAACAAGCAAGAACTTGAGGCATTGTCTGGATCGCTGTGTGCCTGGCTGGAAGAAGAATCCTAGAATGGCCTAGGCTGGAAGGGATGTCAGCTAGCAGAGACCTAGCACACTGAGAGGCTTTTGGGGTTGTGACCCACCCTTCGCAGATGGTGTTCCTAGAGCATCAAATGCATGGTACAATGAACTAGAGTTGACAACTTGAGGAGCTTACAGCAGGTATGGAGCTCAGCAATGAGCCTGTCACCCACCTGCATCCTCAGTGCTCTTTAAAACAGCCTCAGCATCTCATGCCAGTTGTCATTTCTTCCCCAGAAGCAAAGCGGGGCAAGCACATGGAAGCAAAGCTGCTGTGCTCATCATACCACCAGACTTTGTTTTCAGGGCTTTAACAAATTAATACTGCTCCACCATGCACAGTTTTGCTGGCTTCCAGCTGACAGGCAAGGCCACAGACCATTAATGTTAATTAATATTTGCATTACAGTTGTGCCTGGAGGGCTCAATTCAGGTCTCCATTGTGTGACGCATCCTACAAACATATTGAAGATCAAGTCCCCTCTTGTGCTCCTCAGTCCACCAATGTATAGAGAGACACGTTCCTCTGCCTAGAAATAGCCTTTTTTCTCTTGCTTTTCATAACTTGCATTTTTTATGGCTTCAGTAAAGAAGCCTGGATGGCTATTATAAAAAGAAAAAAAAAAGAATAGGAAAAACAAAGCAAGATTTAGTGCTTGCAGAAGCAACAGGAATGACAATTTCATACCAGTTTCTTAGCTGTGCCCCTAATGTGTGGATAAAAGAAATAGTGTTCCTGGCATACAAAGTCCACTAATGTGTTTGAGACATGGACAAGGTATTGGGTCATTTTGCCTGACTCCTCACTATACACAGCTCAATTTCCAGTGAATGTCCCTGTTCTGACCCCAGAAACAGAAGGTATGTGACTGAAGCCTGTGTTCCAGAAACATCCCATGCCTTTGTGAGCAAAATGTATCAAAAGACTGGAGAACCTGCTCCATCATTTGTGGAGAATGAGGCTCTTTGTCCTCTAGGTCTCATCAATGGGCTGTGGACAGCTGACCAGGGATTTACAGCTGAACATAGATTTTGGGGAAAACATGCACAGATATTTGTCCCAGCATTCCCATGTGGCTGAATCAAAGGATCATTTCAGTTAGGAAAGACCACTTAAGATCATCAAGTCCAACTATCCATCCAGTGCCACCATGGACAATAAACCATGTCCCAGAGTGCCATTTCTATGTGTATTCTGAGCACCTCCAGGGATGGTGACTCCACCAGCTACCTGGGCAGCTTGTTCCAAAGCCTGACCACTCTTTGTGCTAGTATGAGCCTAGCTGGGATATTTTGGCAAGAACTAGATTATAGGCTGTGAAAAAGGAAACAATGGTGATGGCTACTTCACTCATAGACTTGCTGAGATGTATAAAAATAAGAACACATAAGACAGTTATAACCAAGTCAATAAAGACTTTCCTGATATCCAATCTAACCCACTCCTGTTGCAATCTGAAGCTGTTCCCTCTTGCTTTATCACTTGATACTAGTAAGAGATCAACTCCCACTTCATTACAACCTTCTGTCCAGGAGCTGCTGAAAGTGAGGTGGTCTTCCTTGAGCCCCAGCTAGATAATCCCATTTGTCTCAGCTGCTCCTCACAAGGCCTGTTTTACAGCTTCATTGCTTTTCTCTGGACCCTCTCCAGCACCTCAATGTCCTTCGTGGAGTGAGGGACCCAAAATGGAACCCAGTATTTGAGGTGCAGCCTCACCAGTGCCAAGTACAGGGACTCAATCGCTTCCCTACACCACAGTGACGATCCCACATTGGCACTACCTATGCTCAGTGCTTTGATGCTGTGCTGAATCCTCTCTGGGAAAAAGAGCCACAAACCCAAAACAACCTCTCAAAGCAGGTTCGTGGCATCAGTTTTCTTTCCATCAATCAACTTGGGACTTCTCTGCTCAGTCTTTGCCACACCACTATTTCTTCATCCAATCTGTGCATCTTCCCCACACTCTCTTGTGTCTTTAATTAACCTATATTGTACCTCCAAGCACAGGCTCGAAGCCAGAGTAATAAGTAATTTGCATAGTCCTGGGAGTAGAGATATGCTCTAAATCTCAAGCCTCCTTCCACTCCTAGCTTCCTCTGCAATAGAGGTGAGCTTGGCAACATCTGCATTCTGGCTCAGCTGCTCCATTAGCAAGCTGGGGCCAGGCTTTCACCTCTCCCACCTGCTATGGGAACAAAAGGTTTGGAGTCATTGAAAGCTTCATTCTTCATTGAAAAAACCCTGAAAGTTCATGTGTCTGCCAGGAGCCTTAAGAATAGGCAGACTTAAATCCTATGCTGAATTGAAATGTAAACAAACACATGGTCCTGCCAGGATCTAAAGATTGGGTCTTGCAGAGAGGTTCAAGGGAGCTCAGTTCTTATCTATCTCAGCTAGGCTAAGTAATAACACAGCTCTTCTTTGCTAAGCTGCTCCCAAGGGTAATGCCAGCCTGTATTACCTGAAGATGAGACATGAGAAGCCCCTTGCTTTTGCATCACCTCTGATTTTCCTGTTCCTTCAAGTATCACCACATCAAAAGACATGCTCATTTAATTGCCTCAGAATTACTGACCACACAGATGAACAATGCAGCTGAGATGGGCCACTTGTGAATGGTAACCAGAAATGTTTTCATAAATATATTAATGGCAAAAAGAGGGGGAAAGGATACAATTACCTGAAGGGAGGCTGTAGCCAGGTGGGGTTGGGCTCTTCACCCAGGCAACCAGCAATAGAAGGGGACACAGTCTCAAGTTGTGCTGGGGGAGGTACAGGCTGGATGTTAGAAGAAAGTTCTTGTCAGAGTGATTGGCATTGGAACAGGCTGCTCAGGGAGGTGGAGTTGCAGTCCCTGGAGGTGTTCAAGAAAAGACTGGATGAGGCACTTAGTGCCGTGGTCTGGTTGATTGGATAGGGCTGGGTGCTAGGTTGAAATGGATGAGCTTGGAGGGGTCTTCCAACCTGGTTGAGTCTATGCTTCTTTATTGGTCATGGAGGGGAACATACTGACAAAAGAGGAAAAGGCAGAGGTGCTTAACACCTTCTTTGCCTGAATTTTTGTTAGTAAGACAGATTGTCTTCAGGACACCCAGCCTCCTGAGCTGGTAGGTGGGGTCAGGAAGCAGACTATCCCCACTGTAATCCAGGAGGAAGCAGTTATGGATCTGCTGAGCCTCTTGGATCCTTATACATATATGGGACCAGATGGGATCCATCCTAGGGTGATAAGAGAGCTGGCAGATGAGCTGGACAAGCAGCTCTCCAAGGGGTCCCTGAAGACTGGAAAATGGCCAATGTGGTGTCCATCCACAAGAAGGGTCAGAAGGAAGACCTAGAAAGTTATAGACCTGTCTGCCTGACCTCAGTGCCAGACAAGTTTATGGAACAGATCATCTTGAGTGCAATCACACAGCACCTACAGGATGGCCAAAGGATGAGACCCAGCCAGTGCAGATTTCAGAGAAGCTGGTACTGCATGACCAGCCTGATCTGCTTTTATGGCCAAGTGACCTACCTGCTGGTTGTGGGGAAGACTGTGAATGTAGTCTACCTGGTCTTCAGCAAAACCTTTGACACCATCTGTCATAGCAAACTCCTGGCAAAGCTGACAGCCCATAGCTTGAACAAGGGCATTGTGCTAGGTTAAGAACTGGCTGGATGGCCAGGCACAGAGAGTGGTGATGAATGGTGCTCTGCTCCACCACCCTCCCCTCCCTCTGCCCACAGCAGCCCCTGTCCCACTACTACCACACTTCATCCTGCCTAAACAACTCCTTCTCTACTACCACCCCTTTTTGCATCCATTCCACAGTCTAGGGCAAGACCCTCACCTAGTCAAGATACCACCTAGAAGAGCTCAGCTCCAGGAAGGAGGCACAGCCAGCACCCATGGGTGATGTTAGAGTGGTAATTCAGTAGTAATTGAGTTTGTCCCTAGCTAACCGGGGGGCCCACCAGGCCCCCCGGCCTTTTAGATCCCCTCCACCATTCACCCAGTGCACACCACAAGGACTCACCAGTGATGATGGGAGGAGGATCCCTCTGCCCAAATGGGCAAGCTTAGGGCTTCTTCCCTTCCTGAGGCTGATTATAAAGGGGAGCAGGGAGGGAGGGCAAAGTGGTCACACCTGGGGTGGGAGGAGGCTCTAACAGAACCCAGGTGCTCTGGGTTTGGGGGAAAAAAAGGGAAAATGAGGTGTGGGGTGGGAAAGGGGCAGATAGGGTGGGAAAGGAGAGGTGGTGCTGAGAGCAGACAGGTGGAGAGGAAAAAGATGGAGAGAAAAAGAGGAAGATGGAGGTAAGGAAGGAGATAGAGAGGAAAGGAGGGAGATTAAATGAAAACTGGACTGCAGTATTGGCACTGAAACAGCTTTTTCATTACCAGCCCTTTGCCATTTCTGCTTGGAGTAGTAACCAGACATTTCCACTGGCTTACTATGTTGCCTGAAAAAGAGCAAGCCACACCTGCCTGAGAGGGAAAAATGAGGAAATAAAGACTAAAACTAAGAAATATAAATAAAACCAAATCCAAGTTACAAACATGTATATACACAAAGCGTGAGGTCTTTCAGCTTTTGCTCCTTTGTGGGCTGCTAGTATTTGTTTCTCTTTTGGAGTGTGATTTGCCTCTGTATCCTGGACTGCAGAAACCAAATAGATGAACATGTCTCACTTGGAGCTGTCTGCCATAGGCTCCAAGTTGGACCATTGTCACTTGCAGCCATATACAAAATGTTTTTAAGGTCTGAACTGGTTCAGACAGGTCCTAAGCCCACTGCAGGGACTACTTCTCACTTCATCTGATCAAAGGCTTCTTGTTGCTCAGGCCTCTACTCAGAATTGTTTCTCTCCTGAATTGCATCATGCAATGGTTGAACAATCTGAGTGAGTCCAGGAATAGGTAGTCTCCATTGCACCCAGGAAAGACAGAGAGTCCTTTTTATTCCTGGGAATTGCCATGGTAGAGACTTTGTTTATCATACCTTGTGGAATGCGTCAGTGACCATCCTGCCATCTCACTCCCAGAAACTAGATTTCTCTAGGAGATTACTTTTAGCAAACCAATGAATGATATAGACTTTGTTTTCTTTTTGCAACCAGTGATCTAATTTGTGTTATTAAAATATTTCAATTAGCCTCAAACCACCATTGGAGGTTATAGTCAGGTGGAACAGGCCTCTTCTGCCAGGCAACCAGTGACAGAACAAGAGGACACAGTCTCAGGCTGCACCAGGGCAGGTTCAAGCTAGATGTTAGGAAGAAGTTCTTTGCAGAAAGAGAGATTGTCATTGGAATGGGCTGCCTGGGGAGATGGAGGAGTCACCATCCCTGGAGGTGTGTAAAAGGAGACTGGATGAGGCCCTTAGTGCCATGGTTTAATTAATTAGAAGGTGTTTGGTAATGGGTTGGAGTCTATGATCTTGAAGGTAAAGATCATAGCCTGTAAAGAAAACAGAATATGGGGGGTTCAGAGTATCAACTTAAATGTATGTTCATCAGAATTGCCTCTGTACATTGTTATTTGGGATGGAAAGCAAAGTAATTATGACACTGGGGTGATTCTGCTCCAGAAATGGGGTAGGACTAGGCAATCTTTAGAGATCACTTCTAACCCCCACCATGCCATGATTCCATGGTTCTGTGATTCTGTGACTCTGTGTCATCGAAATGAGAGGCTGAGAATAACGATCCTGAGACTGATTTTTTTGTTTAAAGAATTGAATCTTATGTCTCAGTTTCTCCACTTGTTCAAGTGCACTAAGCAAGTCAACTCCCATCTTCTCAGCAGGGATCTGAGTCATATTGAAGAGGTTCCATGCACTGCAAACGTGAGCTGCTGTATGGCCACTCAGAGCTCTAATGTTATTCTAGGATACTGTGGGGACCCATTTGGAATGGAGTATCATCTTTAAGAGAGAGATGTGAAAGCTCTTTGCTTCTGCAGGTTAACAGCTGACCTTTTAATGCTACATCTGCACAGTTTGATACAATGCAAATGTGTTGACCATTTAATATGGTAAACATAAGGAGTGTTTGGTAGAAAATTATGTTCTTTTAACTGTGACCCAATGCTGATTTCCCCTGTTTGACTAACTCCTACTTCATATTGTAAGCAGGTGCAGGCTACGCAAGGCTGGGTTAAGGATTCCCTTGAGCTAAAAGTGTGGCCACATAAACCTTTTTTTTTTTTCCAGTGTAAAAGCTAATTAAAAAATTCTTGCCTCTGGCTGCCCTTGTCTTGCAGCTCTTCACCTCCTCACCTGTGCATTTACCTCGGAGTTAGGCTGCAAGCCACATCACAGAAAGCATCCCTGTTTGAAAACCACCAAACACCTGCCACTCACATCCTGCTTTATCATACCAGGAGAGGTACCCTTTAAAAAAATGACATTGTCAATGCACAGCCTGCACCTGAATGTCCTCACCCTCTGTACTTGTCTGGAGTCCTGCTCTTCTCTTGTCCTGCTCCTGGTAGGGAAACTTGCTCAGGCAAAGCAGATCTTCTTGATATGTTTGTGTGCAGAAGAGGAGCGTGCCTCCAGAAGTAAATTACAGGCAGCTCGTGGAAAAAGATGATCCTGCAGGCATCCACAAATGAACAGCAGGAGATGAGTGCCCCAGGAGTGCCTCTGCTCTGTGAGGTGATCTATTATACATGGCTTCTTTCATGGACATTTCCCCCATCCATATAGTCCTGATGTTACTCAATAGCTCGTGGCTTTGAGGGGTGCACTGGTAGATAAAAGACAGAGTTTTCCTCTGAGTGAGAGTGCAGAGAACCTATTCCTGCTATCATAAGACATGAGCTGTAATGGATGGGTCTAGCATGGCTGATCCATCACTGGACAGAGTGTGGCATTGGCTCTGAGGCAACAGTCAGCCTAATGCTGGTGTGTTGAGTAGCTCTAGGCTTTGTTGCTGTCTGTTAGGACAGACCTCATCAGTTATGTCTGGCTTCTGAATGGAATTTCCATTATTGTTCAAAGAAGATAAGGCAAATTGTCCTTGAGGCAAAATCTGTGGTCCCTGAACTGCAAGTTCAAGGGGACAGACCTGAAACACAGGTGTGAACGAGACTGTCTTTCTTGTAAGCAGACCAAACTCTAAGCTCAGATTGCCCTAAAATCACATCTATTCTTGTATCAAGTGATTCTAGAAACCTTCTAGGTTCTCCTTTCTGTGAAATGTCACCTCCTGGAACAGATGCTATAGAGATCAACTTGTCCTTGAAGCAGACCTTGGAGTTGCTTCTACGCAAATAAGCCTGTGAATTCAACAAGTCGGTACCAAAGAGGATGGTGCTCCCTGCCACAAACCTCCTCTGATTTGTAGTGCCCACAGGACAACTGTGCTCCATTGCAACCAGAACCATCTGAGCAGGGTGTGAAGAAAGCTGCAGCAATTGTCCTGGGGTACCCCAAATTCCTTTCTTCTCCCTCCCCCCTCCGCAGGTTTGAATGGGAGAAGAAGGTGTGAAAACTGCTTTCCCCCATCCCCGCCTGAAGCCTGAAGGGGAAACAGCAGGAGATGCCTTTCCACACGTGGGCTGACCCACATGGCAGCCCACACTGGAATCAGGCTGGTAGTTGGCTGGGTTTTTACACCCAGTATGAAGGGTAAATGGACACTTTGTCTAGAAAAGCATAAACAGAGCAAGGGAGAATGGGAAAAGGTCCCTGCCCTGAGAGTTCCTGCCTTGAGAGTTCCCATCTTGAGAGCTCCCACTTTGAGAGTTCCTGCCTTGAGACTTCCCACCTTGAGAGTCCCTACGTTGATATTTCCTGCCTCGAGAGTTCCTGTCTTGAGAGTTCCCTGTTTTTTACAGAGTGCCTGACAGGACAGGTTCCTGCCGTGACTGCAATTAGCAGACAGAGAGAGATATGCAAAGAAAGAAGGCAAAACCTTCCAGATAGACCCCACAGGAAACTGGAGATGCCAGGGGAGAAGTTGGATTATGAGGGACATCTCCCACCTCACTGTAGAGGACAGCAGGAACCAGTCTGTGGATTGCATGGTGGTTCCCTAAGCAGGTTTAACTGAGCTGAGTCAGATATGAACAAATCCCTTCAGGAAAACCACTTGTCTCAGCTCTGATCCAGGTGACCTACTATCTAATGTCCAGCTAGCTTGGTCCTCATCCCAAGACATCACTTTGAAAGGGAAGCGAAGTAGTCCCAAAACTCCCCCTGGAAAAGGGTTGGGATTGCACATATGCATGCATATGATTCAGCAGCTCATCCTAATGTTGAGCACAGAAAAGGAGTGAAAAATCATTCTATCCAGTGAAGCTTCTGCAGCAGGAACAGAGTTCATTTCTCTCCAGCTCTGGGGAGCAAAATGTATTCAACTCACACAGGCGACTTCAGCAGCTTTGGTTTGTTTTTTTTTTTTCATTGGGTTTTTGTTTTGTTTTGTTTTGTTTTTTTATCTTTCCAACGTGGGAGAACAAATTTAACAATGAGATTCTGTTTCTGTTTCCTACATGTGGAATAATTAAATTTGCATCTCACTCTGTAGTCGGATCTGCCGTTTGAAGGGGAATGTATCAATTGGACATGAGCCCAACGCGTTCTGCTCCGCAAATAAGGCAGTTTGCAAAAAAACAAGGCATAATCTCTCACCCAGGCAATAATCACAGGAAAATCATCCTTCACTGACAGCTCTCTTCAGGGCTTGATTCATATTCCTGCTGGTGAAGGAGCATGAGGGAGGGAGTGTAAGGGGAGCAGACTTTTGGCATCTCCTTGTGGCAACCTTCATCAGAAAAGATGCAGGTTTCGGATATGGGACCAAATGTTACTGCAGCAATCATCAGTGGCAGAGCTCTCTGATTTTCTGCAGGCAAGTTTCACAACAAGAATTTGGACACCCACTGCCTTAAGACCTTTCTGAAGTCTGCTGAAACCATGGGAAACATTCCTGATGCCTTTGATCAGCTTTGTATGAGGCCAGTGGAGAAGGCTTTTCAGTGAAACTTCAGCTCTTGTTTTCAAGGGGTTCATTACCTGCAACAGGCCTTGGTGCTCAGCACTCCACATGCTAAATCAGCCAGAAAACTCCATCCCTTCCAGCTTCAGTTAGCTGGTTGGATATCTGCCATTCCCCTGACCAACAAGTCTGTTCAGACAGCTTTCAGGAAACAGCCTCCCTGTCTCTGCCCTCCTTTTCCATGAGCAGTGCAGTTCCTTTGTCTTTTCTCTCTGGTATTCCATGTCTGTTACAAACACTTCATCCATTTTCAGAAGCTGATGCCCCTCTTGAATCTCATCCACTACCCAATCTTACCCACTTGAAGACATGGTTTAGTGGTCGTGATAAAGTTGGGCTGATGATTGGACTTGATGATCTTGGAGGTCTTTTCTAATCTTAATGATTTTATGATTTTCGTGTCCAGAAGGAGGAGAAGAAAACATGCCAGGCAGAAAGAACAGGAGATGGAAACTGTTGGGGGAAAAAAAAATGGATCAGGAATGGCTGGAAATGAATAGAAGCTTAATTCAATCAATCAGAGAGTCAAACTGCACCTGCCCCAGTTCATCTAAACCTCTTCAGATTAAATACCTTATTCTAAGTGGAAATTAATTGAGTTTGTCAAATGGTTCCTACTGCATTAAACACACTCTAGGTCAGGAAAAGAGCAGAAATAAAGACAATAACAATCCTTTTGTAATTGAAGGGCTTTTAGTAGAGCTGGCTGAAGCTTTTGATTTTTTCCCTCTATTGTCCCTTCCATAGAAGCCTCCTTTTGAAAGGTATCTCCCTGGAGAAAGGTTTGATTGTCCCACAGTGGTCTTCTGGTCTGCCACATTTTAGCCAGCCCAACATAACACTTTATCTGCCTGGAGTGGAGTTCTCTATCTAAGAGTGGCAGTACATGTTTCTTCAAACAGAGCCGTGCCAGATGAAAGGATAATTACCTTCCAACCCACTCTATGCTGCTGGTGATGGACCCTGTGAGAGATCCTTCAGACCAAATAGCTCTTTTTGGGAGTGTCTCTGTCTCTTTTCAGCTTGGCAAGGATCTGTCTTTTTATAAGTCTTTAGTTAGAGTCAGCTCAACCACCAAGTGACTGGGTGGGAGTCTACTCTGTTGGGTGGACAGTGGCAGAGAGCTGGGACAATAACCCTTCCCATGGCACAGCTGGAGCCCTAACATGCCATGGCAATGTGCTTGGAAGGAATCACACACAGTTCAGCGCTGCAGTGCTGGGAGCTTTCTAATCTGATTACATGGGAAAGCAGAGAAAGGTTGGGAAGGAGAGCTGGTAGGGTGTGGAGAAGGAATCCTCTCTCGTGAAAGGACCTCGAATTTGCATCTGTTAGAAGTGCCACCAAGGATGCCTGTGGATATATAGGGCAACACCTGAATATATAGAGCAAGTATGAACACCCAAAGTGAATGAAAGATGATTTTCTTTACTCTCAAGCTGGAGTTCTCTGTCTTGTGCTTCCTCCCGATTGTACTCTTGCACACTTATTCCTCCCTCCCTCTCCTCCCTCCTCCTTGCTCTCCCTCCCTTCCTTCACATACCTGAGCTGAATCTAATGAAGATGCATAAAAAATGTTTCCATTCCATGAAATGCAATCCATCAACACACACTTCAGATATATATTGTGCAGAAATGAATCCATTTCAGCCGGGAAGGCTGATAAATCAATTTAAGTGGAAGACTTTTGACAGTTTAATTCAAATTAAGTCCACTTTGTTCAATTAGAGGGTAGCTGGAGGGGTGGTGGCAGGAAACAAACAGGATTGCTAGAACAAAAACTACTTTCTTTCTTTTTTTTTTTTTTTCTCTTTCCCTCAATCTGAAGCCATCTGTGGATCATTTTTCTTAAGGCAGGGACACAGTGATACTAATTAGCACACAATCAGTGACCAGCAAATTACTTGTTTTTACAGCTTGATCCTTATTTTGCACAATATTCCTGCCTACCTTGGAGTGAGCTGCAGCAGTGATGGGAGTATGTTGAGACGGATGGTGAGGAGGAGATGGAAGAGGTGGCCAAGATCTTGCATTCACAGAATCACAGAATCACACAATTAACCAGATTGGAAAAGACCCTCAACATCATCGAATCCAACCTGTCATCTAACACCTTCTAATTAAGTAATCCATGGCACTAAGTGCCTCATTCCATCTCCTCTTAAACACCTCCAGGAATGGTGACTCCACCACTCCCCTGGGCAGCCCATTCCAATGGTAATCACTTTCTGTGAAGAACTTCTTCCTAACATCCAGCCTAAACCTGCCCTGTTTGAGAACTTGAGACTGTGTCATCTTGTTCTGTCACCGAGTGCCTGGGAGAAGAGACTGACTGCTGGTGGTGTTTGCTGCAATGGCCCTAAAGTTCTGCTGTGGATGTCTGGCATCTTAGAATCATAGAATCAGTCAGGGTTGGAAGGGACCACAAGGATCATCCAGTTCCAACCCCCCTGCCATGCCCAGGGACACCTCACACTAGATCAGGCTGTCCAGAGCCTCATCCAGCCTGGCCTTAAACACCTCCAGGAATGGTGACTCCACCACTCCCCTGGGCAGCCCATTCCAATGGTAATCACTTTCTGTGAAGAGCTTCTTCCTAACATCCAGTCTGAATCTGCCCATTTCTAGCTTTGTTGCATTCCCCCAGTCCTATCACTACCTGACAGCCTAAAGAGTCCCTCCCCAGTTTTCTTGTAGCCTCTTAAGGTACCAAAAGGTCACAATAAGATCACCTCAGATACTTCTCCTCTCCAGACTGAACAGCTCAAAATCCCTCAGCCTCTCCTCATAGGAGAGGTTCTCCAGCCCTCTGATCATCCTCATGGCCCTTCTCTGGACATGTTCCTGCACATCCATATCCCTTTTGTAACAGTGGCTCCAGAACTGGACGCAGTACTCCAGGTGGGTTCTCATTAGTGCAGAGTAGAGGGAAAGAATCACTTAGAACCATAGAATCATAGAATCAACCAAGTTGAAAGAGACCTCCAAGATCATCCAGTCCAACCTATCGCCTATCACCCAGCCCTATCTCTTGATGCAACCTAGGGTCTGGTTAGCTTTCTGAGCCGCAAGAGAACACTGACCTTGAACAACTCCAATGAGCTCCAAAAAAGGTCCTTCCCCAGCGTCAGACCAAACTGTGTCTAAAAGATACACTCCTGGGAGTCAAACTTATATGCAGCTTTTGTTTGGCTCACAGGTGAGTTTGGTACAGACAACCCCTGGTGAGTGCCAACTCTTTCATTGCCCACACGACTCCCCTACACATTGCCACAGACAAGCATGCAAACACAGTTTGTTTGGATACCCAGTCTGCTCTAAGGTCTGTGCCTGCAAAACATCAAGCTCCCCAGTGCACACAAAAGAGGTGCTTGCTGACAGTCCCATCTCTCAGCTAAAGCTGAGGACATTTAGCTAATGAGATTAAACTCAGCCAAGTTACCTGTTCTGTGCATCTTGCTGAATCCACTCAGAACCCCCAGTGAGCTGGGTTAAGAGACATGTCAGATCCCAGATGTTTTAACACCTGAGAAAGCTGTGTTTTGGTGATTATTGAGCAATACATTTTAGAAGTGAATGACAGACCTGGAAAGCAGCATCTGCTTTTTCTCTTTCTAACATATTTTCTCAGCCAAACTGAGGTTTTCAAGTTCACAATGCAAAATGGAGCTGAATTGCATCCAAGTTTGCAGACTCACTAACACTTTCCACGTTTGGATTGGCAAAACCTCCTTCCAGTTCTCTCTCTCTCTTTTTTTTTTCCCCAACAGTTTTGCAAAACTGAGTCCTTGTCACTGACAGATGGAAAAACAAAGAGTTTTGCAATTAGAGTGATAAAGTAATTCATGGGATTAGGGTGAGTTTTTCTTCTACTTTCTTGCTCAGAGACAGAGAGCAGCACAGAAAATATGGGTGGGCTTTTTTTTTTTCCTTATGTCAGACAGATCTCTTCAAAAAATAGGAATCCTTTGTGCAGGTAGCAGGAATGAAATCCAGCAAGAAGAACAAGTACTGGACAAAAAACTAACAGACTGTTTTACTGAGCAGCTGAGTAGATGCATCATCTTGAACAGCTACGATGGATCTTCACATCCATGCTACTGGCTGACTGGTACCCAAATAATCCAGGCCTTCCAAAAAAAAAAACAAAGCAAAGCTTTTCATTTAGACTTGCATAAGAACAAAGGCAGATATTTGTGGAGGCAAAGATTTTAGTTCAAAGTAACTACAGCAGCAAGATGTTTTCCCTGGACAGTGCCTGCCCGGTGAAACTTGCGAGTCTAACAAACCCCTTTGGTGCTTCTGAGCGTTGGATGGCAATTTGTAAAATCTGCTTCTACCAGCTGCCAGGGGACCTTCAGAAGGAGGAAACAAAAGGATGTCCAGAATGATTGTGATGAAGCATTTTTTTTCCATGTTGCATTTTTTTGTTCTTTTCTCTCCTTCCTCCTCTCCCCACCCTGCAAATAAACGAGGTTGTTTGCAAACTAGATCCTGTTTTCACTGGAACTGGTTTTGTGTGCAGAGGGGAAATAGGTGGTCAAACTGTGATCATTTAAACCACAGAATCATAGAATCACAGAATTCTAAGGGCTGGTAGGGACCTCCAAAGCTCTTCCAGTCTAACCCCCCCTGCCACAGCAGGATCACCTATGTCAGATCACACAGGAATGCATCCAAGTGGGTTTTGAATATCTCCAGAAAGGGAGACTCCACAACCTGCCCTGGGCAGCCTGCTCCAGTGGTCTGTCACCTTCACAGGGAAAAAAATTGCTCCTTGTGTTTAAGTGAAAGTTCCTATGCTTCAGCTTCCACCCATTTCCCCTTCTCCTGTCATTGGGCATCACCCATCAGAGCCTGGCTCCAGCCTCCTGGCACTCACCTTTACATATTTTTAAACATTGATGAGGCCACCTCTCTGTCTCCTCCAAGCAGCATGGCCCCAGCTCCCTCAGGCTCTCCTTGTAAGAGAGATGTTCCATTCCCTTCATCATCCATTCCCTTATCCATTTCCCAGAAAGGGGAAAGAACAATCCAAACAACAAACTACTATTCAAATGAATCAGAATCATAGAATCATAGGAAGAGACCTTTAAAGGTTGCATAGTCCAACCCTCTGCTGCAGCAAGCAGGGACATCTTCAAGTAGATCAGAAAAATCCTTGACAAGGATATCCCATTACAAATAATCCAGCTTTGAAATTTTAACTCTTTGAAAGAGAGGTATAAATTCAGATCATTTGTTTTAATAACATGCTCCAATAAGAAAATAAAATCTATTTTAGGAAAAGAAATATCTGTCATAGAATCATAGCATGGTTTAGGTTGGAAGGGACCTCACAGACCATCCAGTTCCAAACCCCTGCCATAGGCAGGGACATCTCCCACAAGAACAGGTTGCTCAAGGCCTCATCCAACCTGGCCTTGAACACCTCCAGGGAGGTTGTGGAGCACAGAATCACAGAATCTTTGATCACATTCTGTGATTCTGTGCTCCACAACCTCCCTGGGCAAGCTGTGCCAGTGTCTCACCACCCTCACTGTTAAAGAACCCTTTCCTAACATCTAGTTTGAATCTCCCCTCTGCCAGTTTAAACCCATTACTCCTCACCCTGTCATTACAAGACCTTGTCAGTTGTCCCTCCCTAGTCCTCCTGTAGCCCCCTTCGGATACTGGAAGGCCACTCCAAGGTCTCCTTGAAGCCTTCTCCTCTATAGGTTGAAGAGCCCCAACTCTCAAAGCCTGTCATCATAGGAGAGCTGCTGCAGCCCTCTGATGATCTTCGTGGCTTCCTCTGGACTTGCTCTAATAGCTCCATGTCCTTTTTTGTGTTGGGGGCTTCAGAGCTTCACACAATATGTGTATATATATATATATATATGTATGTATAAAGAAAATAAACTGTTTTGTCAGATGGCATGCTAGCTTGGTGGCCCCTCTCCTCCAGAGAGGATGGCTGAGAGAGTGGATGAGAGGACAACATTCAAAAGAACAGAGAAGCTTCTGGCATGTGGGTAAAGCCTTTGTTTCCCAGTACCTGTGTCTTTCAGCCTCTCTCAGCCCCAGCCTGGCAGCCCAGGGTGGATGGAGAGGTGCTGAGTGCCTGCTGGGGTGGAAGTGCTGCAGCTTACAGACCTTTGGCTGCCAGTAACTGGTCAGAGGGCTACAAGTCCTTTGAAGAGAAGGCATCTTCACAGCTTCGGCTTCATTCCCAAAGCTCTTCAGTACATCCCCAGCTTGGATTGCTGCACTATTCCAGATGAATTTATGGCCCTATAAATGGTGAATCATTGTATGTAATAAAGAGCAGAACAGATTGGAGTGGGACCCAATTTAATAATTGCTTGAGTAACTCAAATCATTTCCAGATATGTGATCTCAGTGTCTGCAGACCTTGAAAGACCTGCTTGAAGCATTTGACAGACAAGATAGGACCTTTTACTGCTCTGTTACCAAACCAGTCCTTCACAGACTCTGCACACAGCTCATCTTCATTTCAGAACTTCAGAAAGATTGTGTTTAGGTTTGGAGTGTTAGTCTGAGCCTGCACTTGGAGGTGCATGTACTTTGGAGGAGGCCTTGTACCTGCAATTCCTCATTATTTGAAGACCTCTTCTCTGGTTAGGAGAAATGTCTGCCTCTGTGCTCTGATAAATGATTAATTTAAAGCCTCCTGTTGTCAGTGTTTGAAACTAAGCAGCCTAGCTCCCAGACTTGTGAAGGGCCTCAGTGTCTCTTGGTGGGCACTGCAAATAGGTGCCTTCTACTCTTCATTATTATGTTAGACTTCAACAAGGCTGTGCTGAGCTGTGGATCCACAGCACCTGCAGATGTAAAGCAATCTTCAGGGATTATTTTGCTCTATCTCCAAGATGCAGAACAATCTGGTCCCAGGGGAGTATCCTCACTGGAGCAGTTGGGTCCTTTCAATAGCTGGCAAAGTTTCAACTCTGTAACAAGGCTGACTTCAGCCTGAGTAAGTGAAGTAGATGATTGGACTCTAAACACAGGGGGTTTTTTTCCACAGGTCTTTCTGCCTCAGAATAAAACAGAGAATTGTGAGGATTCTGTAAATCAAATTGTGTCCATAACTCTAAGGGAGCAGCTTAGGACTCTGGGCATTAGGGAACACCACAGTCACATCCTCTAAGCAAGGGACAACTAAGGCTCCTAGGAGGTCACTGTAAAATCCACCTCTGCTCACAGCACCTGGGACAAGTGATAGCTGCCCTGCAAGCCAACCTCACCACCTGCCCGAGAGAACCCTTCACACCTGCGGCAGACTCTGCAGTGCAAATTCCAGTTTCTCACCGTGGGACCGGCGAAATTTGCTCTGTCTTGAAATTCATCATGCAAGATATGAACCTTCAGATGAGGTCGGGGGCTTGGTTGTTCACAGAGGTTTGCAGCCTGCCCGGGGGCATTGCCTGAGAAGGGCAATTTCCCCTTTGAAGGCTCAGTCTTTTGGTGCAGAATTCACACCTGCACCGAGATCTTTGCAGCTGAACCACAGTTATTTAAATACTCTTTTTTCCCCCCCCTCTCCTAATAAATTGACAGAGGTTAAAAAGGGAGCCACTGAAAACAAATGGGCCATCATTCTTTTCTAGCATCAAATTAAATCACAGGTTTCAGTGGAATAAATGTTGATTTCCAGCTTGGTCTAGAAGACCATGGGTCCTTGGGCTATTTGACACCCAGATGTTTTAGTGACTCAAAGAAGCAAATATCAGCCTTGTAAAATTTAACTTTAGGCATCCAACCTGGGATTGTTTAGCCTGGAGAAGAGGAGGATCAGGGGTGACCTTATTGCTGTCTACAACTACCTGAGGGGTGGTTGTAGCCAGGGGGAGGTTGCTCTCTTCTCTCAGGCAGCCAGCGCCAGAACAAGAGGACACAGCCTCAGGCTGCACCAGGGGAAGTTTAGGCTCGAGGTGAGGAGAAAGTTCTTCACTGAGAGAGTCATTGGCTACTGGAATGGGCTGCCCAGGGAGGTGGTGGAGTCGCCGTCCCTGGAGCTGTTCAAGGCAAGGTTGGACGTGGCACTTGGTGCCATGGTCTAGCCTTGAACTCTGTGGTAACAGGTTGGACTTGATGATCTGTGAGGTCTCTTCCAACCCTGATGATACTGTGAGACTGTCATACTGTGAACCCCTTGGTTCCTAAAGCTTCCTTAGAAAGAGGATGCTGCCACCATGCCTATAACTCAACCCCTGCATTTTTAGTGTGGATAAATGATCTCTCTTTATTATATAATGCACTCTAGTATTTTAGGTGAATATAATTCAAAGTAGAGCTGTGTTGGGTTTTTTTTTCCTTCTGGAAAATCTTATTTTGTATATTTATGTGTGTGAGCTGTTGGGGGCCAGCCTGTGATAAATGACCAAATGGTTCCTATCTGTGCCTGGATCTTTTTGTTGGAGGAGGAATGAAGTCTGTGATAGTGATATCTAGGATCTGATGTGAGTGCAATCGGGGGATGCTGGTTTCTAGCCTTGTGTTCAATCTCTGATCTTCAGTAATTGCATTTTAATAACATTATAATCTAAGGAAAAATATCTGTGGCCTGCTATGAGCACATGATTTAACTAAGTACTAGGAAGACTTTTTTTAGCAGATAGACTTAAAATTTCTGCTAGATCTGGGGGAAAAAACCCATATGCATAACTTAAAATGTTGGAGTAATCAGATTGCAGTCAGCCTTGCAACTCCTTGCAAAAAAAAAAAGATAAGAAGTCTTTCAGCTAGGAGCTCCTGTGAAGCTCAAGGACTTTGAGAGTTGCCCACTTAAGACATGAGAGAGTGATTTGCCATTGGAATGGGCTGCCCAGGGAGGTGCTGGAGTCACCATCCCTGGAGGTGTTCAAGAAAAGACTGGATGAGGCACTTAGTGCCATGGGCTAGTTGATGGTGCTAGGTTGGACTGGGTTATCTTGGAGGTCTCTTCCAACCTGGTTGATTCTGTGGTTCTATGGCAACCTTTTTGTGTTCTTCTCCAGTTCAGTGAGAACGTTTCTATTTTACTGCCCTTTTTCCTGTGCTAGTTTGAGGCTAATTGGAATAATTTAATGAGAAATTGATTCTGTGATCCTATGAATAATTGCACCAAATTCAGGGCAGATGAAGTGCTCCTAAGGATGGGCTTAGCAAAGAAATGGTGGCATTAGCACCAAAGAGATCTTTGAATGGTCAGGGTGCTCCTAAGGATGGGCTTAGCAAAGAAATGGTGGCATTAGCACCAAAGAGATCTTTGAATGGTCAGGGTGCTCCTAAGGATGGGCTTAGCAAAGAAATGGTGGCATTAGCACCAAAGAGATCTTTGAATGGTCAGGGCTTGTGCAGGCACTAGCTGATATCTGTGGTGCTCTGAGGATGCAGAACAAGAGCTCAGGACCATTTTTCAGGTCTGCCCAGGAAGAAAGAGAGCTTGGCTTCAGATGAGCAACCCATTGGGTTTTGAAGCCACATCTCAAGAGTGTGCAGTATAAATGAGGGTAGACCAGCTGCTGCTGCTGGTTTGTGGTCAGCATTGCCTTCAGGTCCCAAGGAAAGGGACAGGACTAGGGGGAAAGGAACAAAGCTAGAAATGGGTAGATTCAGACTGGATGTTTGGAAGAAGTTCTTTATCATGAGGGTGGTGAGACTCTGGAACAGGTTATCCAGGGAGGTGGTGGAAGCCCCATCCCTAGAAGTGTTTAAGGCCAGGTTGGATGAGGCTCTGGCCAGCCTGATCTAATGTGAGGTGCCCCTGCCCATGGCAGGGGGGTTGGAACTAGATGATGCTTGGGATCCCTTCCAACCCTGACTGATTCTATGAGTCTATGATTCTAAGATTCTAAAGGAAGGTAGGCAAGTGGATTATCAGTACATGCACTGAGCTATTTCACCTTGGCAAAGATACATTGGACACCTGTAGGGTAGGGCTTGGTGGGAGGCAGTGATGGTGGAGGTGGGGAGAGGGCTTTCCATTGGGAATATTTTTCATGGCGTAAGGACTTTTGAGAAAATTAATGTGAACCATTAAAAATGTTCCTCTTTAAAAGGGAATCCATTTTTTAGGCACAAGGAGACACTTCAGGTGGTGTGGCAGTGTTGAGTAATGCACATTGGAGTTATTTAACTTCATCTCATGCCTCACTATTCCCCAGGGGCACCCATTAATCAGTGTTACTAGGCAGTTTGTCATGTCCTTTGGCTTAAATAATATCCATACCAAAATACAAGTAATGCCTGCACCTGGGAGTCAGTGGGAGATCTGCCTGTGTCAGGACACAAGGATCTGTACTGGAGGACACAAGAAAGTTGAAGGACTCTGATTGTCTTCCATGGGCTTTGAGTAGCACTGCAGCAGATTGAGTCAGTTGTGTGCATTATGGTTGGAAAAACCTAACCAGCACCATGGCTGAACTGGGATCATTCTGAACAATAAAGCTGCAAATAAGTCCACAGGAAGTTGTGCTAAGTGCAGGGTTCTACACTTTGGCCACAACAACCTCAAGCAGCACAGGCTGCGGTAAGAGTGGCTGGAGAGCAGCCAGGCAGAAAGGGACCTGGGGGTACTGGTAGATAGTAGCTGAAGATGAGCCAGTAGTGTGCCCAGGTAGCCAAGACAGCCAATGGCATCCTGGCCTGGACCAGGAACAGGCCAGTAGGACAAGGGAGGTTATTCTGTTCCTGTACTCAGCACTGCTCAGGCCACATCTTGAGTGCTGTGTCCAGTTCTGGGCTCCTCAATTCAAGAGAGATGTTGAGATACTGAAATGTGTCCAGAGGAAGATGCTGAAGCTGGTGAGGGGCCTGGAATACAACCCTGTGAGGAGAGGTTGAAGGAGCTTGGGGTGTGCAGCCTGGAAAAGAGGAGGCTCAGGGCAGAGCTCATTGCTGAAGGGAGGCTGTAGCCAGGTGGGGTTGGGCTCTTCTGCCAGACAATCAGCAACAGAAAAAGGGGACACAGCCTCAAGCTGTGTCAGTGGACGTCTAGGCTGGATGTTAGGAGGAAGTTGTTGGCAGAGAGAGTGATTGGCATTGGAATGGGCTGCCCAGGGAGGTGGTGGAGTCACCGTGCCTGGAGGTGTTCAAGCAAAGCCTGGATGAGGCACTTAGTGCCATGTCTGGTTGATTGGACAGGGCTGGGTGCTAGGTTGGACTGGATGATCTTGGAGGTCTCTTCCAACCTGGCTGATTCTATGATTCTGTGATTCTATGTGACCACAGCCTGGAGACATCACCCTGCTGTGGGGAGATGAGGAGGGTGATGAAGCTGCTGAGAGGTCTGGAGAGCAGTTCTTCTGAGGAGCATCTGGGCCAACTGGAATTGTTTATTGTGGAGAAAAGGAGGCTGAAGGAAGATCTCAGTGCTCTCTACAACTTCTTGAGAGGAAGTTGGAGTGAGGCAGGTGTTGCTCTCAAATTGTACCAGGGGAGATTTAACCTGGGTATGAGAAAATGATTTTTTACTGAGANAAGCTGTGTCAGTGGACGTCTAGGCTGGATGTTAGGAGGAAGTTGTTGGCAGAGAGAGTGAGGTGGTGAAGTCTCTGTCTCTGGAGGTGTTCAAAATAAGTGTAGACATGGCCCTTTGGAACACAGTTTAAGGACATTGGTAGTGTAGGGTTGACATTTAGACTGAATGATTTTAGAGGTCTTTTCTAACCAAAATGATTCTGTGATTCAGGCCTGGGTGGATGTGTGATCACAGTTTGTGTGGGCCAACAGCAGTACACTCTCCTTGGCCAAAACAGCCACTAATTAATTTGGCTTTTGGTCCTCGTGACTGAGACCTGCTGACAGAGGTGTGACTGACACTAGAGAGCACTGAAGAGTTTGTGAGAGTGATGTGAGCCTGCTGAAAGCCTGAATGAACCAGCAAAGGGCTGAATGATCCAGCAAAAGCTGAAAAGACACCTTTGGTTTCTTCAGACTCATGTACTACCAGACCTAATGCCTTTCAACTGGGAAACAAAGAGCAGCATTCTGCTGGTCATGGCTGCCTGCCACCCAGGCAGGAAGATGGCATCAGTAATTTCCCATACTGAAGGATCCCTGGGGGCATCTCTCCTCTTTGTCTACACACATCTACTTACCACATTCTCTGATTCTGTGCTCCACATCTACTTACAGAATGATAGAATGGTTTAGGTTGGAAGGGATCTCAAAGATTATCCAATTCCAACCCCCTGCCATAGACAGGGACACCTCCCACTAGAACAGGTTGCTCAAAGCCTCATCCAACCTGGCCTTGAACACCTCCAGGGAGGTTGTGTGGAGCACAGAATCTCCCTGGGCAACCTGTGCCAGTGTCTCACCACCCTCACTGCAAAGAACTTCTTCCTAACATCCAGTTTAAATCTCCCCTCTGCCAGTTTAAATCCATTACTCCTCACCCTGTCATTACCAGACCTTGTCAATAGTCCCTCCCCATCCCTCCTGTAGGCCCCTTCAGATACTGGAAGGCCACTCCAAGGTCTCCTTGAAGCCTTCTCCTCTCTAGGCTGAAAAGCCTCAACTCTCATAGCCTGTCCTCGTAGGAGGTACTTCAGAGATCCCAGCTTGCCAGAGCAAAGTCCTTCCAGATCTTTACCCAGCTTCCCTTCCTGTTTGTCCAATTTGTGTTTAAGCTGGATACCAGAAGGTTAAACCACTGCAGGTAAATCCCCCAATTCCCCACCTCCCCTAGTCAAAAGTTCTCTAACTTGTTAAGCAAAATACAGCCAGCCTGCCCTGCCAGTCCTGCAGAACCTGCTGGCCTTCCAAAGCCTCAAGTAACTGGCAGACCTGTCAAAAATGACCTTCTTTCAACAACATCTCTCTCTTTTTTCATTCTCCCCCCTCCAGATAGGGGGTGGGGGGAGGCTGGAAAACTGTAAAGATCAAGTCACAGCCGCATGTGGTACCTAATTAAACAAGTGTAAGAAAGCAGAGAAAGGTCAGGTTGTCAAAAATCATTGCTGTATCTTTACTGGATTGTATTTAGAGACTGATAGCAGCAAAGGAAATAACTCAATAAGGTGAATGAGACCAGAATAACAAACCCACTCCAGGGACAGGCTGGTTTTGCAATGCAAAAGGCTGAGGCTTCAAGATTTATGTATATATGTGTGTATGTATCTCTCTGTGTGTGTATAGACACACAGAGAGACACAAATCGAAGGGAAACAAGCCCTGGAAATGAAAGGAAAAGTGTTTGCAAAGAGAAAAGTAAATAGACAACATTAACATTGGAAAGGAGATGGAAGATGAGAAGCTCAAAGAGGAAATGTGGCAGAAATTAGAGGCTGAAAATAGAGAGGCACAAGCAGATAAAAGGAGAAGAAACTGAGAAAATAAATTAAGGAGTAGATAGGAAGGAGGGAAGTGTAATAAAACAGAAAATACAATCACAAAGCAAGAGGAGGAGGCTGATGTCATGAGGCCAGGGAGAGAATTCAGTCTGGGAGTGAATGTGCTCCAATTGCCTGCTGTGTTGTCCATGTTGTGCAGAAGACATCTCTGGTGTGTGCTGGGTACATGTCTGTTTCATCTGTGCTTTCAGAGTGCTGGGGCACTTTTGGAGTCACCAACCCAAAAAGACACTACTTTTTTTCCACCTACTTTGCCTTTCCTACTATCTTGCCCCTCTCTCTTCCTCATCCAACTAGTGATAGTGAGACGTGCTGGACAAGAAGCAATGGACACAAGCTGGAACACAGGAGGTTCCACATAAACATAAGGGGAAAACTCTTCACTCTGAGGGTGGCAGAGCGCTGGAACAGGATGCCCAGAGAGGCTGAGATGTCTCCATCTCTGGAGAGACTCCAAGCCCACATGGACATATTCCTGTGTGATTTGGTCTGGACAATCCTGCCCTGGACTGGATGATACTCAGAGGTCCCTTCTAACGCCTACCATTCTGTGATTCTTTGTTCTGTTGGAGGCAGAATCCTGAAGAATCCTGTGCTTGTGTCTCATTGACCATCCTGACATCTGGCCTCTTCCCTGCCTGTCACTAGGATGGGTTAGTACCGTGATTTTGGCACTGTTCAGGGAGGAAGGGAAGAAGGAAGAACATTTTCTCCTTGAAGAGGCAGAAAACAAAGCAAAACAAATCTCTCCCCCTGCTGCATTCATCGGTGCTATGGTTTGATAGCAGCCTAAACAAGATAACAAAATCAGACTGATTTTGAATGCTTTCTGTTATTAAACACAGCTCTTCATTTGTTCTGCCAGGGATGGGTTCCAACCATTTGCTCCTGCTAGTTATGTCTGCCTTCCTATGACACCATTTACATGTTTTATAAAGCCTGCTATGATAGCATCTGTAAGCTGGAAGAAGCTGGAGAGGGAGAGAACAGGAGGGGAAGATTTCTCTCCTTTTGACAGAGAAGAATTTCCCCTCTCCTCTTCCCCCATAAGCAACCTGGAAAAGAGAAACACATGGTGCCTTGCATTTAACTAATTGACAGTGCATTTAAATAGTGCACCACTGCAAGTATAATTGCAATTTGTTGTAATTTCTCCTCCAAATTCCACCCTGACACAGTTGATTTATCCTGCAAATCAGTGCATCTGGAGCGTGTGCCGTGTCACATTATGGCCCTTTGATACAGAACCTTTGTTTTATAACAGGGAAAATAATTAGCTTTCGGACAAGCTTGAGCTGTGATGTCAGAAGCTATCCATGGCTGCTGAAAGAAGTTATTAGTGCTGATCTAATGAAGGCTCCCTGGCAAAGCTCTGCCTCTTTACTAATTTGTCTCACTGGGATTTAAGCACAAAAAGAAAGAAAGAAAGACGAAAAGAAAGAAAAAAAAAGAAAGAAAGGAAAAGAAGAGAGAAAGGGGAAGGAAAAGAAAAAGGAGAAGGAAAAGGAAAAGAAAAGAAAAAGGGGAAGGAAAAGGAAAAGAAATGAAAAAGGGGAAGGAAAAGGAAAAGGAAAAGAAAAAAGGGAAGGAAAAGGAAAAGAAAAAGGGGAAGGAAAAGAAAAGAGAAAGAAAAAGGAAAAGGAAAAAAGAAAAAGAAAAAGGAAAAGAAAAATAGAAAAAAGAAAAGGATGAGGAAAAGGGAATGGAAAAGAGATGAGGAAAAGGAAAAGGAAAAAAAAGAAAAAGAGAAAAAGAAAAAGGGAAAAGAAAAAGGAAAAGAAAAGGGAAAAGGAGAAGGAAAAAAAAGAAAATAAAAGAAAAAAGAAAAAAGGAAAAAGAAAAAGGAAAAGAAAAAAACAGAAAAAAGAAAGGGAAAAGGAAAAGGGAAAGGAAAAGAAATAAGGAAAAAAGAAAAGGCAAAAAAGAAAAAGGGAAAAGAAAAAGGAAAAGGGAGAAGGAAAAGGAAAAAAATAAAAAAGAAAAAGAAAAAGGGAAAATAAAAAGAAAAAAGGGAAAAGAAATAGGGAAAAGAAAAAAAGGGAAAGGGAAAGGAAAAAGAAGAAGGAAAAGGAAAAGAAAAAAGAAAAGGAAAATAAAAAAGAAAAAGAAAAAAGGAAAAGAAAAAGGAAGGAAGGAGAGAAGGAGGGAAGGAAGGAAGGAAGGAAGGAAGGAAGGAAGGAAGGAAGGAAGGAAGGAAGGAAGGAAGGAAGGAAGAGAAAGAGAAAAAGAAAGAGAAAGGAAAAGCTAAGTATAAGAAAGAAAAAAACAAACGAGCTAAGTGTAAAAAAAGCTAAATGAAAAGCCAAACATCTCTTGCAAAGGTCCTTCTGTGTGCAGCATAAACCTCAGCAACATTGCAGCTAGGACCTCCAGACAGCTGAGAAACCTACCAAACAAAAAGGCACTACTTTCTTCCGACGTAACCAACGATTTCCTCCAGCAGAGAAACGTTTGGGCATTTTTTTTGTTCATTAACTTTTTCTTCGCCCTCCTCCTAACCCCTCTCCTCCCCCCCCCTCCTCCCTCCCTACGCCTTCAAATTCACAGCGCGCGTTGGCGACTCAGGAAATGATCCACCATTAACGGTGTCAGTTTTCCTCCAGGTGTCATCAGCCGAGTCCTCTTTCGGTGTCACATAGGCTTGGGTGGGGACAGATCCTTCCCTTGCTGTCTCTGGCTGACACCAGGAGTCATTTCACCAAACTCCAAGCTGTTTCTCCCCTCTGAAGTGAGACTATACCCAGGGACAATCAGCCACCGTCACCTCCACTGAAACGCCAAGTCCCTAAAGCAATTGTACCACACGATGGCAAATATTATGGGAAGATATGGAGTGGGATGGATTAAAAGTGCCTGGCTGGATCCACAGAGGGTTTGATTTCACCCAGGAGGAATGAATGAACGCAGATCCCTCTGACTCTTGAACCAGGGGCATAATCTAATTTCTCAATGTAGTCAACCAGCCGGAATCTGCAAAATATGGACTCTGTTGGGAATCTGGCTGAGCTGTGTCTGATTAGCATGTGCAACTGCTCAGTGGCAGGGGTTTGTGAGCATTTAGTCTCTGCTTTAAACAGAATCATCACCAGCTGGTTATTTTTTACTGTTATTAGGTTAGAAAACAGCACTGAGGTATACAACAGTAATCAGGAAGCTGTGATGCCAGGGAAAAAAATAATCGCGTTAAATTGACCTTCATGAATAAAGAGTAAGGTTCCATTTCGCCTCATTTCTGTTCATTTTAAAACCAGCATTAGCTTTTCTGGCACATAATTTTTCATTGTTTGCTGAGCATGGCTCGATTAGAATGATTCACTGTCTTTAATATTAGTGATTATGGTCCATTTCAATTACACAATGTGTTATAGTTTGTTGTATTACTCTCCTGCCATCTCTCCGTTCTGACTTCCTTTGAGGGAAGAAAAAAGAGAGAAAGAATCAGATGCTGAAAGCAGGAGCTGGGGAAATGATCTCCCTTTCCCTAAATGGAATCCCACTAGACAAGCAGCAGTGTCTACTGCCTGTGCTTAACGTTTTAATCAGGAGTTTCAAACCCAGATAAAGTTTTATTTCTCTCCACAACTACCCGAAAGGAGGTTGGAGTGAGGTGGGTGTTGGTCTCGGCTCCCTAGTATCAGGCGATAGAATGAGACAAAATGAACTCAAATTGTACCAGGAGAGGTTTAGATTGAATAATAGGGGAAAAGTCTTTATTGCACAGGTGATGAAGCATTGAAACAGGCTGTCCAAGTAGGTGGTGGAGTCACCATCCCTGGAGGTGTTCAGGGAACCTGTAGACATGGCACTGTGGGAGTTGGTCTCTTCTTCCTAGTATCAGGTGATAGAATGAGAGGAAATGAACTCAAATTGTACCAGGAGAGGTTTAGATTGAATCATAGGAAAAAAAATCTTCATTGCACAGGTGATGAAGCATTGAAACAGGCTGTCCAAGTAGGTGGTGGAGTCACCATCCCTGGAGGTGTTCAGGGAACCTGTAGACATGGCACTGTGGGAGTTGGTTTAGTGGGCATGGAGGTGTTAGATCAACAACTGGACTCAGTGATCTTAGAGGTCTTTTCCAACTGAAACAATTCTATGATTGTCCAATACAGCTCTGGCATTTCTGCCTGTTGGACACCTGTGCTTCTGCTCTGTGTATTTAAATAGAGAAAGCAAGCAAGGCAAAGAATGCCTTGAAGGTACAGTTTGGATTAAACTGGGGATTCATACGAGTAACAGATTCAAGGTAGCTTATGTTGTGGATGGCTGTTGAACCATGGACTTAGAGCAGATTGCACTAGACACTAGTGTGTTTAGGACATCACCAACCTAGCAGGAGTAGGCAGCTCACTGCCCAGCTAGACTAGAGAAGGTTTAGTTTTATGGAGCAGGGGGTTTTGCTGGCTGCCACGCTGGGATGGTGAATCCTCATGAAAGATCACAGAATCACAGAACTTTAGGGGTTGGAAGGGACCTCCAGAGATTGAGTCTAACCTCCCTGCTATGGGAGGACCACCCAGGGTAGTTTGCACAGGAATGTATCCAGGTGGATTTTGAATGTCTCCAGAGAAGCAGACTCCATAACCTCTCCAGGCAGCCTGTTCCAGTGCTCTGTGACCCTCACTCTAAGGAAGTTTCTCTTCATGTCGAGGTGAAACCTTCTATGTTCTAATCTGTAGCCATTGTTCCTTGTCTTTTTGCTGCGGATCAGCTAAAAGATACTGGCCCCATCCACTTGATGTGCTTTGATTTGACCAGTGATGGGGCTAAAAAGACAAGAGGAAAGGGTGAAAGATCAATTGGAGTTTTTCTGATGCCCCACTGCATGCTGTTCCACCACACCAGTGAACCATGGGTGACTGCAGCCCAGACAGCCAACCATGTGCTGGGCTACATCAAGAGCAGTGTGGGCAGCAGGGCAAGGGAGGTGATTCTCCCCCTTTACTCTGCTCTCCTCAGACCCCACCTGGAGTACTGTGTGCAGTTCTGGAGCCCCCAGCACAAGAAGGACATGGAACTGCTGGAGCGGGTCCAGAGGAGAGCCACGAAGATGCTCAGAGGGCTGCAGCAGCTCTGCTGTGAGGACAGGCTGAGAGAGTTGGGGCTCTGCAGCCTGGAGAAGAGAAGGCTTCGAGGAGACCTTAGAGTGGCTTTGCAGTATCTGAAGGGAGCCTACAGGAAGGCTGGGGAGGGACTATTGACAAGGTCTGGGAATGTCAGGACGAGGGGGAATGGGTTTGAACTGGCAGAGGGGAGATTTAGACTGGATGTTAGGAGGAAGTTCTTTACAGTGAGGGTGGTGAGACACTGGCACAGGTTGCCCAGGGAGGTTGTGGATGCTTCCTCCCTGGAGGCATTTAAGGCCAGGCTGGATGAGGCCTTGAGCAGCCTGCTCTAGTGGGAGGTGTCCCTGCCTATGGCAGGGGGTTGGAGCTGGATGATCCTTGAGTTCCCTTCCAACCTAAACCATTCTATGATTCTATGATTCTATCAGTCCCCAGCCATTTAAACCCTGAAACATGATGTGCCTCCCTAGAGAAAAGTTAGAACCTCATCACTTGACCTATAGAGGCATTTCCATTCAAAGTCAGAACTTGGTCCTCCATGAGATTAAATCAGTAAGGTTCCACTGAAAGTGGGACCTTCAGAAAAATAGAGATGATTTTGCTTCTTTCTTTGCTTTGTTATTTTCCCCGGGGTGGAATCTGTTGCATTTAAAACATCATTAGAGGGTACTTGTAACTCATTGGAGCGTGAGAATCTGAGCGACAGGGAAAGCATGCCCTCTTCACAGAACATCCTTCTTTTCACCTCTTGATTTGCTTACACTTTCTCACTTGCCAAGGAAATTGTGTGTGTGTGGAGGAAAGAGGGAAGGAGCTTGACACGTTTAGTGGACGTTTATCAGGGCTCCAAAGCATTTATTACAGTAGTAAAGGAATTAACTAATTATAGATGACCATTAAATTGTGGCTGCATCCAGAGAAGAAATCCTGTAAAATTAGATCAGTTTTATTCTGCTGCTCTGCTCTCTTGATCAAAACATGTTCCCAGCCCTCTTGATTCAAATCCAGAGCAATTACTCTGACTCTGTGAAGATAATCATTATTTTTTTTTGAGGCAACCAAGACATAAATCTGGCTACTTCCATGTCCTGAAATCCCAAATGCTTACTTCTCCAGTGAAAACAGGGAGAATTCTTCTTTTAATATCACACAGCCAATGAAACTGTGGGCAAAGGGCTGGAGATCCTTTATAATCAACAATAAAGTTCCCAGTTAGGTTCTAGCTGTAAAAGCTTAATCATTGAGAATAATGGAAGAGGCAGGGTAGATCCAGTTCAATGAGCACGTTCCAGATGAAGAATGCAACACTGGACCTAAAGGGGGAAACAGTTATTCTTCTAGCCTGGAAAGTGTGCCTATAGGCTGAGTAGGAGGGGGCCATGACATCATATCATTGGTGGTGCCTTTCCTTAGTTATCACAGTTGTTTGCTGCAGGTGGTTACACCTCATTCAGACTGGAGCTCTAGAACAGCTACAGCTTAGAAAGAGAGAGGAAACTGATGGTTCTTGGAGCTTTAGGAAGGTCTGGATCTAGAACTATTTCAACTAATACAATGAGTTTTCTTATTGCTGAAGCCAAAGAAAGAGCTCAGTGTACTGAGAATCACAGTAAGCCTAATAGCCTTTCAAACAGAGAAGCTATGGAATCAAGCAGGTTGGAAGAGACCTCCAAGATCAAGCAGTCCAACCTAGAACCCAGCCCTAGCCAATCATCTGGACTGTGGCACTAAGTGCCTCATCCAGGCTTTTCTTGAACACCTCCAGGGACAGTGATTCCACCAATTCCCTGGGCAGCCCTCTTCAATCTCATGGGCAGCAGATGACATAACTATCTATTTCTCAATAATAATACCATGGTCTCATGGCTGGAAACAAAGCAAGGAGGTTGGTATGGAGGAGAGACACCTTTTGAAGAACTGTTTTTCCTTTGGAGCTTTGCTCATGTTTGCAGCCAGCCTGGCAGATTTTTGTTCATGCAGAGTCTCTGGCTGCAGCCCTCACAATGTAAGCTTAGCTGTGACACCTTTTTCTCCACTGAATGTAAACAAATGAGGTGATAAAAGTCATTATAGAAACACCTAAAACAATAATAAAATCTCTACAAACCAGCATGGCCAAAACTCAGACAGAAAGAAGATGCTTCTATCTGAGAGAAGGAACTTGTGAGCAGCAAGGAGAAATGAAAAGAGGCAGAGAAATCATGAATGAGAATTAGGAAAAATAAGTTAATGGATGTTGGCTTCAAATGAATCCTTCTGTTGAGCCGCAGAAAACACAGAACTGTGGCTCTGACTAGAAATACCTGGCTATGACCTTGTCTGTGGCCACATGCCAGTGAAGCACAGGAGTTCCCTTCACTTGGAGTGGCACAAATGCTGTGGGTGGGTGGTGGGGTGCACCAAAACGAACAGGGTCCCTGAGGTCAGCAGAGCTGATGCTTGGTAGAGAATCATAGAATCATAGAATGGCTCAGGTTGGAAGGGACCTCAAGGATCATCCAGCTCCAACCCCCTGCCATAGGCAGGGACACCTCCCACTAGAGCAGGCTGCTCAAGGCCTCATCCAGCCTGGCCTTAAACACCTCCAGGGAGGAAGCATCCACAACCTCCCTGGGCAACCTGTGCCAGTGTCTCACCACCCTCACTGTAAAGAACTTCCTCCTAACATCCAGTCTAAATCTCCCCTCTGCCAGCTTAAACCCATTCCCCCTCGTCCTGACATTACCAGACCTTGTCAATAGTCCCTCCCCAGCCTTCCTGTAGGCTCCCTTCAGATACTGGAAAGCCACTCTAAGGTCTCCTCGAAGCCTTCTCTTCTCCAGGCTGCAGAGCCCCAACTCTCTCAGCCTGTCCTCATAGCAGAGCTGCTGCAGCCCTCTGAGCATCTTCGTGGCTCTCCTCTGGACTCGCTCCAGCAGTTCCTGCTAGAACACTGTGAAGTCATTTCCTCAGAGCAGGATTACCTGTTCAGAAGTGAAAAGAGAATCATAGAATTGTCTTGCTTGGGAATGTTATCATCAAATCCAACAATCCACCCAACACCACCATGACCACTAAATCGCATCCCAAAGTGCCATATCTATGTGTTTTTGCTGAACCAGGCAGCAAACCAGGCATGGTGACTCCACCACCTCCCTGGGCAGCCTATTCCAATGCCTCCCCAGTACAGACATTTTTTCCTAATGCAGACATTCAGTACAGGCATTTTTCTTAGCATCCAACCTAAACCTCCCTCGGTGCACTTGGAGGCCACTTCCTCTCATCCTAAATAAAGCAGGGAAGGGCGAGGAGAGGGAAAAGCCCACTGTCTCTGATTGAAATCTATTTTTATCTTGTGAAAAATCTCTTAATTTTCACTTATATTCCATGCCTGTAGCTAAGGGCCATTAAAACTAATAAAAGTAAATCATTTGTGACAGATCTTAGCAAACAGTTTCTGCAGTGCACGGCGCTCTCAAATGCTCATTAGAAAGAGTGGCTTTCTTGTCGGAGGGATGCCTGCTGAATGCTTAAAACGTGTTGCCTCCCAACTTTTGACAACTAGCACAGGCTATGAGTAGCTTTGAAGCAAATGTTTGACATTAAAAAAAAAAAAAAGATGGTCTGATGCTGTATCAAATAAGATTGGGGGAGGAGGCATCAAAGCAGAAAGCATTAGGATGAAATGCAGTTGGAGGAAAGGAAATCACTGCACTCATTTCTGATTTTCCATTTCCTGGCATCACTATAAACAACTGATTTGCATTTGCTGAGGACACTAGATTCAGTTCTTTAGAAATCAGCATTAAGCAGAGCCTCATCCACCAAATCTATTCTTATAGTACAGGGAAAGGCCAGGGGGGGAAAAAAAAAATCACTGCTTTCCCAGTGGTGGCTCCAAGGAAGAAAAGGAAGTGTCTCCTACACCGGGATGACACCAGGTTTCCTCCTCCAGCTTCCAGCTGGGATGAACACTGGAACAGGTTGCCAGATGAGGTAGCTGAGGCCTCATCCTTGGAAATATTCAAAGTCAGGCTCAAGAGGGCCACTTGATCTAATGGAGGATGTCCCTTCTCACTGCAGAGCACCTCCACTAAATGACCTTTAGAATCATAGAATCATAGAATGGTTTAGGTTGGAAGGGACCTCAAGGATCACCCAGCTCCAACCCCCTGCCATAGACAGGGACACCTCCCACTAGAGCAGGCTGCTCAAGGCCTCATCCAGCCTGGCTTTAAACGCCTCCAGGGAGGAAGCATCCACAAACTCCCTGGGGAACCTGTGCCAGTGTCTTACCACCCTCACTGTAAAGAACTTCCTCCTAAAAAGGTACCTTCCAACCCAAACCATTCTATGCTTCTATGCTATCCCTTTAGACTATAGTTTCATGGGCTGTTCTGAACAAACCCTTTGCTGGACAGAAGCAAGCACCACAGTGTAAACTAACAAGTATGACAAGTATCTTGGCTTAACTCCTTGGAGGATTAGTGGAATAAGTGTTTCATTTGTTTTACATGGGATTTATGTTAAGTACACTTTGAAGTATCTTGTACTAACAAGAGCACTGTGGTCTTCACCTCTAGAACAGAGCACTGCCAATAAACCTGGATTACCTGAGATACCCCTGAATGGTGTCAGCAAGGTTTCACCTAGTGATTCTGTATAATGGACAGCCAACCAGTTAAAATAAATCCCATGAATATCAGGTCCTGTCCAAACACATCTTCAGACAGGAAGGTGTAAGCACAGACTTCACAAATGTGATGTTCAGGCAGGTGTTTCCTGAAGAGGTACTCCTCAGATACTCGTCTCTGGCTCTCATTTGCTCAGACACTGCAACACATGGATATGGCTCAGGAGCAGTGCCTCATCCAGGCTTTGCTTGAACACCTCCAGGGACAGTGACTCCACCACCTCCCTGGGCAGCCCATTCCAATGCCAATCACTCTCTCTGCCAACAACTTCCTCCTAACATCCAGCCTAGACCTCCTCTGGCACAACTTGAGACNTCCTGCTGGCCACACTGTTCCTAATCCAGGCCAGGATGCCATTGGCTCTCATGGCCACCTGGGCACACTGCTGGCTCATCTTCAGCTACTACCTACCAGCACCTGCAGGTCCCTGTCTGCACTTAGTTATACTCTGCACAGAGTCCTGCATCTTATGTTTCCCAGCAGTATTTCCCTCCCCCTGTCTCCCCTCTGGCCTGCAGCCTGTCTCCAGCGCTGGCTCAGTTTTCATGGTCGTTCAAGTCATCGAGGTGATTTGTTCAGGTGAAATGGGAAATGGAAAGGCAGTGGGTGCTGGATACAACCTCATCCTCTCTTTCTCTTTTGTCAGAGTGCCGTGGCTGTTCATTTTTTCATGGTCATGAGCTGAAATAAATTAAACTTCCCAGAGGCGAAACTTCTCTAAGATCAAATTGGAATATATTGATTAGGCTCTTTGAGGGCTGATGGATTGGACTCTTATGCTTTATAAACACATTTACCAACACGCTCTCAGAAACAGTTGCTTAGCACTGGGCAAACTGATCGTGTTCATTTAAAGCTGTGACAGTGGCATACACCTGTAGCCCTCATTCTGGCCAATAAAGTCTCACTTCCTGATTGATGGAGACAAGTTGAGCTGTCTGGCTGCCCGACTCCTAGGACTGGTCCCAAAGGTTGCTAGGCTGATGGAGTCCAGCATAATGCATCAATGTCAGTGAAACAACTTAGCATGTCATTGAGAAGATCTGATCAGCAAGTGCCCAGGAGAGAGAATGAAAGCAGTAAACTGGAAGAATTTTTGAGTGCTTGTGATGGCAAAGGGGATGCAGAGTCCCAGAGCAAGGGAGTTTTGCAAGAGCATGTATACTAATAGCTTTAGATGCATGACACTGGAGATGAATGAATGCAGTTACTGGCCAAAAATGCCCATAAACAAGAGACTCAGAAAGCAAAGCTTGGATGTAACTCAGTCATATGAATAGCTGGGAATGGAATCATGGATTTCATATGATTAGAGGGAAACACAGAACCGAGAGTTGTGTCCCCTCAGCCAAGTTCAAGTCATGAGCAGTGCATGATCCAGAACGACCCCAACCTGCCTTTCATTTTCCAGTCTCAGTCTGCAGCTGTGATTTAGGAATTGTATTCAGAATAAGAAATCTAAGAGAAACATAAGGAGAGGTTGGCAGTGAAGGACAAAGATATGAAGGTAAGAACTGTGAACTGGAACTTCACCAGATGGAGATGAAGATTTAGACACTGGATTTGTGGAGACCATGTCAGAAGTCTAATGGTCCAAGGAGAAAAATTAGTTTGCTAGTTTCTTCTGAGACAAAAAGAAGAAGAGTAGGCGTTGTACCATAAAAATGTGGTCTAGTGCTGTATCAGAAAGAAGCACTAAGAAGAATCAAAGCAGAAAACTTTAAATGAAAGCAGGCATCTTGCTCCCATCGCTCTCTAAAGGTATCTGCAGCATTTCCAATCTCAGTTGCTAGTCAGAATCAGAAAGTGTGGGTGGCACTTGAGCACTTTTCTTCCAGTCTCTCATTGAATCTGCATGGATTAGACCATGTGGGATGCCAACCTGCTCAGGCATGTCTTGGTGACATCTAACAGGCTGGTTTATGCCACAGCCCAGAGCAGCGTGGGAGAGAGCGTTACAGGAATGTAAGTCAAAGAGCAGAATTCTGCCTTCAGGTTCCTGCCAACAAACAACATGACAGGGTGGGTGCTTTCCAACAGGGAATAAGCAGGGAGATAGTGAAGTCTATATGTTCCCTGAGTTCACCTCCTGGAACAGTCAGGGTTTGTGGTCTATTTGGTATATTTGGGCTGGCAGCCAGTGTGCAGATACGCAGTGTAAGTGTACACAGAGCTGTCCTCTGGATTATCAAGGCACAAGGAGTCAATGTGGAAGAGTTTCAGTAGGTCAGCATGCTCCACGCAGACTAGCAAAGTGTTCTTTACTGCATTATGGTCTGAAGTGCTTCGTTTCAGTGTAGCTTAAAATGACTCAAAGCCATACATTTTTCACCATCTTTATAGACTGCCTCCCTAAATCATGCATTTTGCTCTTTAAAGTTTGCACCATTTTCCTTTGAGACTGTTCCCCAGGCTAATAGCTTTGGAGACAACTTCTCAACCTAACCGACTTTGCTCTTTTATTCCCCTTAGTTGGCCTAAATTTTCCCTTTGCTTAATTCAACCCAATTATTTCCAGGGATACCCACTGGAGCACCCTCAACGTTTGCTTTTTCCTTTATGGTGTTTTAGCTCTTCAAAGGCTTGCAGACATTTGTCCTAATGGAGAGTAGATAGAGAGTTATCTGACATGTTGGGGAGGAGAGGTTGCTCTGTTCTGATTCCATTACAGCAGGAAACACAGTGGATATCAAAGAGAAATTTATGTAATGTATTCCTGCATTGTTCACAATACAGCATCATGTTTTATGCAAGCAAAAGGAGCGTGAGGAGAGAGTGGAAGGAAACTCCATTTAACTGGCAGTGAAATGACAATAAAACAACAAGTGGGGAAACCATCAGGAGATAAACTTTATCTTTTATGGGCAGATTCCTCAGTTGCTATCATGAGTAGAAGGCCACTGAGCACATTGGAGGGTTGTGAGGAGAAAGACAGGGACATTGGAGGGGAGCAAAGGCTCTGGAGTGGGTTGGGGGTTTGCAGACAATTCAGAGGTGCACAAGGATGAGGGGCAGTGGTTTAAAACTAGAGCAGGGTAGGTTTAGGTTGGACGTAAGGAGGAAGTTCTTCACAGTGCAGGTGGTGAAATACTCAAATGGGTTACCCAGAGATGTGGTGGAGGTGCCTGGAGACATTCAAGGTCAGACTCGAGGCCATGGATGCAGAGATTCAGAGGCAAATTACACTCCAACAAGAAAAGGAATATTAGCAGCCTACAAGAGAGTAAAAGCTGAAAGACCTCATGCATTGTATGTATGTACTTAGATTTTGCATCTGTTTTTCTTTTTGAATTTTATTCCTTAGTTTTCCTCTTTATTTCCTCATTTCTCCCTCTTAGGCAGGTGTGACTTGCTCTGCAGCCAACAGAGCGAGCCAGTGGAGATGGCTGGTTACTACTCCAAGCAGAAATGACAAAGGGCTGGTCACATTCAACACAAACACTGCAGTCCAGTTCTCATTTTTATCTGCCCCTTTCCCACCCCACACCTCATTTCCCCCTTTTTCCCCCAAACCCAGAGCACCTGGGCTCTGTTGGTGTCTCCTCCCAACCTCAGGTGTGACCACTTTGCCCTCCCTCCCTGCTCCCCTTTATAATCAGCCTCAGGAAGGGCAGAAGCCCTAAGCTTGCCCATTTGGGCAGAGGGATCCTTCTCCCATCATCACTGGTGAGTCCTTGTGGTGTGCACTGGGTGAATGGTGGAGGGGATTCAAAGGCCGGGGGGCCTGGTGGGCCCCCCGGTTGGTTAGGGACAAACTCAGTTATCTCTCTAACATCACTCACGGGTGCTGGTTGAGCCTCATTCCTGGAGCTGAGCTCCGCTAGGTGGTATCTTGGCTAGGTGGTATCTTGCCTCAGACTGTGGTGCTAGACAGGGTGGTGGTAGGGAAGGAGCTGTTTAGGCAGGATGAAGGGGAGTGGTGGTGGGGCAGGGGCTGCTGTGGGCAGAGGGAAGGGAGGGAGGGTGGGTGAGCAGAGGCTGCTGTGGGCAGAGGGAAGGGAGGGTGGTGTGGCAGGGGCTGCTGTGTGCAGAGGGAAGGGAGTGTGGTGGGGCAGAGGCTGCTGTGTGCAGAGGGAAGGGAGGTTGGTGTGGCAGGGGCTGCTGTGGGCAGAGGGAGGGGAGGGTGGTGGGGCAGAGGCTGCTGTGGGCAAAGGGAGGCGAAGGTGGTGGGGCAGAGGCTGATGTGGGCAGATGCAATCTGCTTTTCTGTGTTTCCAGGGATGGAGCTGCAACCACATCCCTGGACTACCTGTTTCACCGTTCCACCACTTCCATTGTGCAGAACTTCCCCCTGATGTCCATCCTGATTCTCCTCTGCTCAGTTTCAAACCATTGTCCCTCATCCTATCGCTACAATCACATCCAAATAGTTCTTCCATAGCCTTCCTGTAGGTCCCCTTCAGATACTGTATCATAGAAATGAGCAGTCTGGAAAAGACTTCTGAGAATCCAGTCCAACCTAACACCCTCTAATTAACTAAACCATGGCACTAAGTGCCTCACCTGGTCATAAAAAGATCACACTGGGCAAGCAAGGCCAAAAGATTCCTTTGCATGACAGAGGTGGCTCCTTAGCACCAGCACCTTTTACCTTGCCCTCAAATAACTTCGTCAGAAAGCAGAAATTTGGATACATTCATCTGAAGGTTAGGGTCCACTTTCAGTGTGCCCAAAGAGCCAGCTCCATGTCTGAATGAAGACAGAAGTCTTCTTTCTGCAGGAAAGTGATGCAGCTCTGGGGGCACCCTGCTGTTTCAGGTGCATCATGGATTTTTAAAGGAAGCTCTGACCAGTACTGACAAAGTAAAAAGGATGAAACAACAAACAAAAATCTTGAGCACAGGAGGACCAAAGAGGTGATGCTTGTGGCCATAAGGAGATAGAATAGAATAGAATCAGTCAGGTTGGAAGAGATCTCCAAGCTCATCCAGTCCAACCTGGCACCCAGCCCTATCCAATCAACTAAACCATGGCACTAAGTGCCTCATCCAGGCTTTT
>WAAF01017585.1:0-15759 GCA_013400475.1 Tricholaema leucomelas | reverse complement strand
CTCTTGGCCACCTGGGCACACTGCTGCCTCATCTTCAGCCTACTGTCCACCATTACCCCCAGGGTCCCTTTCCTCCTGGCTGCTGTCAGCCACTCTGTCCCCAGCCTGTAGCATTGCTTGGGGTTGTTGTGGCCAAAGTGCAGAACCCTGCACTTGCCCTTGTTAAATTTCATCCCATTGGCCTCTGCCCACCCATCCAGCCTGTCCAGGTCCCTCTGCAGGGCTCTCCTACCCTCCAACAGATCAACATCTGCTCCTAGCTTGGTGTCATCTGCAAACTTATTGATGCTGGACTCAATCCCCTCACCCAGATCATCAATAAAGATATTGAACAGGTCTGGGCCCAGCACTGATCCCTGGGGAGCACCACTAGTGCCAGCTGCCAACTGGATGTGGCACCATTCACCACAACTCTCTGGGCTTGGCCTTCCAGCCAGTTCCTGACCCAGCACAGAGTGAATGTGTCCAAGCCACATGTTTGATGTTTGATTTGCTCATCTGGGACAACAGATCACCACCTATTCATCATGTTTTCAGTCTACTGGGACCATCAGGTGTCAGTCCCCTTCGTTTAAAAGGCTGCTGAACTGATGTCCTATGCTGTAATGATGTCTTTTGACTTCCTGATATGAAGTTAAACCAAATCTTTGCAGAGTTCTTGCCCTGATGCAGGAGTTTAAAGAATTAAGGAAAAACTGCACAGGCTGGGAAGGTAACTCAGGGAACCTGCCCTGAGATCTAATCCCTTGTATTATATTTTGGTTGCTGAAAGAACCAGACACACATACATATATAAATAAATGAACAGACTGCCAGAGACAAAAGAACATTTCCATTTTGCAGCAATGATCACCATGTAAAAAGGCTCCATCGCCATGGAAACAGCCCTAAGCCTCATCACAGCTAATGGTGATTTTTTTTTTTCCAGAGAAGTCCTTGAAACATCTTTTGTTTCTTGCTTTGAAGTCAAAAGAAATGGTTGAGTGCCAAGAAGAGGGCTATCAGCTCCAGATCTCCAATCACAGGCTGGGGCTCAGCTCTGCAGGCAGCTCTCCTGCTCCGTACCCTGCGGAAGGCTCACTTAAAATAATTGCTAACTGTGCAGGGAGGAAAGCAAGGAGGGAGCAGGAGAAACACATACATGGAGATACAAAACTAGGGGGCCTTATGGAGGCAAAGTTTCTCAACAAGTGGCAAACGTTAGGTTTCTGTTCCCCAGAAGAGAAATCCTCTGCAGAGGGCTATTGCATGAACACACCAAGCAGCTGAGTGAGCAGCTTCTGGTTTTCCTTGCTGAACTTCCAGTTCTGAAGGGGGCCTCCACTGGGGAGGGACTGTTGACAAGGCCTTGTAATGACAGGATGAGAGGGAATAGGTTTAAACTGGCAGAGGGGAGATTTAGACTGGATGTTAGGAGGAAGTTCTTTACAGTGAGGGTGATGAGACACTGGCACAGGTTGCCCAGGGAGGCTGTGGCTGTTCCCTCCCTGAAGGTGTTCAGGAGCAGGTTGGACGAGGCCTTAAGCAACCTGCTCTAGTGGGAGGTGTCCCTGCCTGTGGCAGGGGTTTGGAGCTGGATGATCTCTGAGGTCCCTTCCAACCTAGACCATTCCATGTTTCTAACTCACCTTGCCTTCACGGCAGGGATGCTTGGGCTGCTGTGGCAGCAGCTTTGGTGTGCCTGATGTGCAAATTAATGAAGTGCTGAAGGAGGAGAAAAAGAGGAGAGGAGGAAAAAGTTGTGGTGGGGCAGGTATAGGTTGGATGTCAGGAGGAAGTTCTTCACAGAAGGAGTGATTTGCCATTGGAATGGGCTGCCCAGGGAGGTGGTGGAGTCACCGTCCCTGGAGGTGTTCAAGACAAGCCTGGATGAGGCACTTAGTGCTATGGTCTGGTTGAGTGGCTAAGGCTGGGTGCTAGGTTGGACTGGATGAGCTTGGAGGTCTCTCCCAACCTGGTTGATTGTATGAAAGGTAGACACCACTGAGAACACTGAAGAGCTTTACTGGTGCTGATGGAGTTTCTCACTGTTTGCAGAGGGACTCACCGAGGGATTTGAGCCAAGGGTTCACAGCTCATTTTCAAAGCTGGAGGTTGGAACTGCACCTTCAGGGCAAACAAGCAGCTTGAATGGGAAGGAGGAAACACTTTCAGAAACATGCTCATCTGCCAGATCTACAGCCAATGTACCAACCTAACCCCTGATCACATCCCAGATGCCGTGCTGTCATGGATGACAGTTTCAGAATGGTGCAAGAAGAACCATGACCAGTGGGACAGTAAGGGCAGGAGACAATGGCCTGGGCTCTTCAATGCTGACTGTCTAAGACAAGGGCTCATGGACTGGGGTGGAGAGAGAGGGGAAAGAGAAGAGGCTGAACAGGGCAGCAGAAAAGGGTCCAAGAAGTATTGCTTGCTCTGGGAAACTAAGATAAGAAGAAAGCAGTGTGCATAGGCAGCAGGACATTGTCAGCACCAGCTCACACCCATACCACGTTTTGGCCTCTGCCATGTGCCCTCCCTCTTTCCACCATGTAGAATCACAGGAGCAGAGGCAGGGTAGTGTGGCATGACCATACTAAGCCTATCAAACACAGTCCTGTCATTAATGTGATGGGCTATTTCCAGCTGCTACCTGGACAGGTATAACCAGAGCTATTGGAAATGGAAACAGATCAGCTGCATTGAAAATTAGACCCCATGAGTGCCCTATAGGCTACTATAAAAACTAGGAAGTGACCTAGACTCTCTTTATGAAAAGCAGCTTCTCAGGAAGGCTGAGGGATTGAAAGCTCTGGTGCCTGAAAGAGCTGGAGGAGCAAATTGTGACTGGGACTAGTGTGTCTCAGCCTTGACCTCTGCTCACTTGGGACTTAGTAAAGAATTTGCTTTCTTTGTCCTAGTCCCTTCTCTAAAGCAGAATTTTCCATCAAAGGAACTGGCTGAGAAGTGGATGCCCTTCCCAGTCAAAACTGGTATCACACTGTCATTGACTGCCTCCATAGATACCATCACCCTGTTCCTTGCCTTCACCTGGCTTTGAACCCTTGGCTCGGATGTGGAAGACTTTTTATTTCATTGCCAAAGCCCCGAGCCCACCACACATCCTTCCTGTCCCCTGAGGCCATGTGATCTGCCCATTTTCACTGCTACCATAGGTATCTGCCCTCTTTCTCACCTCTTCCATCTTGCTCATGGAGGTTAACTTCCCTTTAGATGGTCAAGTTCAAAGGATCCTGACCTGTCACTAATAACTTCTAAAGCAGCTTTCAGTAAAGTGTTTTACTTTTTTTGGCCCTCTCTTTTTCATTTAATTTTACCTATTTTTTTTTTTTGGGGGGGGGGGGGGGGGGGGGAAGGGTTTTGTCCACAGCTATAAAGAACAATCAGATCAACCTTTACATCTGAGTTAGCATGGATTTTGAAGCTGGGCATGTATTGCTAGACTGTAGGCATGCACATGATTTTTTTAACAACTTCTAACATTCCCAAATCCAACTATTCAGTGTCCTTCTGTTACTTAAAAAAAGTGCAGAAGGAATCCAACCATCCATTAAATAAACCCCAGTGACTGACTCTTGGCTGAGATCCACAAAGGCTTTATCCTTCAAGAAACAAGGATTTTAAACCTCAGAGCCAGCGCTTTAGCTGCAACTTCATCTGGAATAAACAGTAATAGTAATTGTGGAAACAGTAATGCAGAAATAAAAGTTGCCAAGGTGCAAAGCAGCAGGGATCCTGCAGACTGCTCCCAAGATGCTTTCCTTTCAAGAATTAAGAGATGCAAGATGGACCTGTGTGAAACTGCATGCTGATGTCACCCTTCTTCTTTAGCTGAACATGAACATCCTTCACCTGTGACTCGGGATGCGGGGACAAGGCTTTTGTGTTGCTCCCATCCTTGAGATACAAACTCCCATGTACTCTTCTGAAGTCTTCAAACGCTTGGCAGGCAGTCCCAGCCCTTTAGCTTCACAGGGAGAAGAGATTGTTTGCCAAGAGAAGGACTCAGAACTGGGCAAACATGAAACAAATACTTCAGGGAGCTTTACTTTGTTTGTGATACATCTTTAGTTTTTACATTTGAACCCTCTGTGGAGGATTAAACTTTTGATGTGCTTGCCCCTTGTTCTCCTTCTCCCTTCTCCTCCTTTCCAGTATCTTGGGTAACAGTTGTGACTCGGGAAGACAAAATCACCTGCATGGGGCAGTTACATGAGGTTTCAACCCTCAAGGATATCTCTTGGAGCAGAAGGTTAGTTGCCACATGTAGTCGAGTGACCTTCATTGCTAGCAGGAAGGAAATTCTACTCCCAGCCCTCCAGAAACATCTCAGACCTGCTATTTCACCTTATTGTTGTCAGGGATTGAAGAAGCCTGGAAGTGTGGGCAGCAGGGCAAGGGAGGTGATTCTGCCCCTTTACTCTGCTCTCCTCAGACCCCACCTGGAGTACTGTGTGCAGTTCTGGAGCCCCCAATACAAGAAGGACATGGAACTGCTGGAGCCAGTCCAGAGGAGAGCCACGAAGATGCTCAGAGGGCTGCAGCAGCTCTGCTATGAGGACAGGCTGAGAGAGTTGGGGCTCTGCAGCCTGGAGAAGAGAAGGCTTTGAGGAGACCTTAGAGTGGCTTTGCAGTATCTGAAGGGAGCCTACAGGAAGGCTGGGGAGGGACTATTGACAAGGTCTGGTAGTGTTAGGTTGAGGGGGAATGGGTTTAAACTGGCAGAGGGGAGATTTAGACTGGATGTTAGGAGGAAGTTCTTTACAGTGAGGGTGGTAAGACACTGGCACAGATTGCCCAGGGAGGTTGTGGATGCTTCCTCCCTGGAGGTGTTCAAGGCCAGGCTGGATGAGGCCTTGAGCAACCTGCTGTAGTGGGAGGTGTCCCTGCCTATGGCAGGGGGTTGGAGCTGGATGATCCTTGAGGTCCCTTCCAACCTAAACCATTCTATGAGTCTATGATTCTAAGAAAACTCAGCCTTGCATTGACCCCTGGGCAATGCTGAAGCATTCCCTTGCTCTTTCTTGATGCACTGCCACGTGCAAATTGCACAGCACCAAAACTCCACACTGCCCTAAAGAAACCAAACTGCTCTGCCTACTGTGATCACTCATAGCCTGACCTGGCTCCTCATTCTAAAGATCTGTGTCTCCTTTGCTTTGATCTCTTGATCATCCATCCAACCTTGCCCGCTCTCAAGCCTGCACAAGGCATGCCAGTGGCATGGACTGAGTTACTGCATGAAGCATTTTGGGTTCCATGACCCATTGGGCAGTGAAACACAGCACAAGTTCCTACAGATGCCCTGGTCCTCTGGTTCATTTGGAGTTTTGCCTTGCAAAAAGAGTGAAAGAGGAGGGTAAACTTCCTTATAGCCTGAGGAGGTGCCCACACACATATGAGGGTGGTGAGATGCTGGAATGGGTTGCCCAGGGAAGCTGTGGATTACTCATTCCTGGAAGTGCTTAAGGCCAGACTGGATGAAGCTTAGAGCAACCTGATGTAGTGAGAGGTGTCTCTATTCGTGGCAGGCAGTTTGAAACTAGGCGATCTTTAAAGTCCCTTCCAAGTCAAGCCAGTTTGTGTCTTAGGTGAGAGGACACAGAGGCAGATTTGTAGAGTTATAGAATAGAATCAATCAGGTTGGAAGAGACCTCCAAGATCATCCAGTCCAACCTAGCACCCAGCCCTATCCAGTCAACTAAACCATGGCACTAAGTGCCTCATCCAGGCTTTTCCTGAATACCTCCAGGGATGGTGACTCCACCACCTCCCTGGGCAGCCCATTCCAATGCCAATCACTCTCTCTGCCAACAACTTCCTCCTAACATCCAGCCTAGACCTGCCCTGGCACAACTTGAGACTGTGTCCCCTTGTTCTGTTGCTGGTTGCCTGGGAGAAGAGACCAACCCCACCTGGCCACAACTACCCTTCAGGTAATTGTAGACAGCAATGAGCTCTGCCCTCAGCCTCCTCTTCTCCCGCCTGAACAACCCCAGCTCCCTCAGCCTCTCCTCATAGGGTTTGTGTTCCAGGCCCCTCACCAGCTTTGTTGCCCTTCTCTGGACACGTTCCAGCACCTCAACATCTCTCTTGAGTTGAGGAGCCCAGAACTGGACACAATACTCAGTTCTTAGGCAGCACAGACATCATCCTTTAGACAGGAGGAGAAAAATCATGACTGGTTTTGTGTAACAGACATAAATCAAAGATAAACCACCAACAGCTGCAGTGTTCTGGGAGAGAGGCAGACTCAGGGCTAAGGAGTCTGTTTACTAATTTTCCTGCTTCTCTGTTTTGTTGCTTCAACATCAAATTTCAACAAGTTGGGCAGACAGAGTAACCAAACACATAGTCCTGGCAGTTGTGTGAAGGAGAAGCAGTTGGATGGAGGAAGGTTTGGTTGCTGAGGGACAGGAGCAATTGCAACACTTGGAAGTCATCAGAGATTCCACTCTGGCTTCCATACCCATGAAGAAAGCCCCCAGGAGGCCCAGCCTTACAAACCCTTATTCAGAGCCCTCAGCTTTTCCTGGATTCAAGACAGAAGCTGATATTCTGACATGCAGGTGGCTTCTCTTGGTTCTGGAGGATACTGTGAGACCTCTCAACAGTTGTCCCCAAAAAAACCACAGCTGCCTCTGGGGCTGTTTGTTATTCACATCACACTTATAATAAGCCCAGGCAGCAGTAGGGGGAAGATGGACAGGAATACAGGGAAAGGGGGAAAATAGAAGTCCTAATGTGTGTTCAGCTGGTGGGATTTGTGTGTGTGTGGATGTTCTGTTCTCTCTCACCTTGATGTCTCATTTCACCTGCTTTCTGCCACAGGCTATTGGAGAGTGTGGTTGTGCTCTGCAGGAAACAATGAAGGAGGAATTGCAATAACAAAGTACGTCAGCACCTTGCAGGCTCTGATCAGCTGTGGGATCTTTGGCAGCTGTGAACACTCCATCTGCACAGGGGGAAGGAGATTTGGTACAAAAAGATGCTTCTCTTACTGCCCTTGACCAGTGAAAGAGACAGAAACAAGCAGTAGCTAGGCTTATTTATCGTGGGACGTGCCCTGCCTGGTTCAATTATTAAAGCTCCTGATGTTCTTTGTCTGAGCAGGCAACAGGAGGATTATGCAGGCAGTGTGAGCGCTGCTCTGCAGGGGTTTGAGCGAGAGGGGAGTTGTGGCAGCTGGAGCCCAGCTGAGCGCATGTGAGGGGTCTTACATGCCTAGTCGTGGAGCTCAGTTACTCCTGAAGAGAGCAGCATCCTGGCACTCACATCCCTGTGTCCCTCAGGGAAAGAAGCTAACATCCATCTGCAGGCAGAGCTGTGGACGCCCAGTTCTGAGCTAGCAGGGTGAATCAGTGCAGCTCCAGGTCCTGTCTATTTGCATCTGTTCCACACCTGCTTCCTTCTTTTTTTTTTCCTGTTCTGAGATGTGGACGATGAACAAGCTAGGATCTGTCTCAGCTCTTCATCCTCTTCCTTGTCTTTATGGTGATAAATACTTTCTGCACCAGCTGTCTTAAGCTTCACACTCGACGGAGCAACACTGCCTCCCTCCATGGAGGCCAGTCTCTGGTTCAGTCATTTTTATGCTCCCTCCCAGTGTTGGCTGGCTGGAGCCTCTCACCTCTGCTCTCATTTCCTGCCAAGTCCCACTTCCTCCTGATTATCATGATTATCAAGGGATAGGTCACTTTGGAGACCATGGATTTCACAGTATGACAGTCTCACAGTATCACCAAGGTTGGAAGAGACCTCACAGATCATCAAGTCCAACCCTTCACCACAGAGCTCAAGGCTAGACCATGGCACCAAGTGCCACGTCCAGTCCTGCCTTGAACAGCTCCAGGGACGGCGACTCCACCACCTCCCTGGGCAGCCCATTCCAGTGTCCAATGACTCTCTCAGGGAAGAACTTTCTCCTCACCTCGAGCCTAAACTTCCCCCGGCGCAGCCTGAGGCTGTGTCCTCTTGTTCTGGTGCTGGCCACCTGAGAGAAGAGAGCAACCTCCTCCTGGCTACAACCACCCCTCAGGTAGTTGTAGACAGCAATAAGGTCTCCCCTGAGCCTCCTCTTCTCCAGGCTAAACAATCCCAGCTCCCTCAGCCTCTCCTCGTAGGGCTGTGCTCGAGGCCTCTCACCAGCCTCGTCGCCCTTCTCTGGACACGCTCAAGCATCTCAATGTCCCTTCTAAACTGGGGGGCCCAGAACTGGACACAGTACTCAAGGTGTGGTCTAACCAGTGCAGAGTACAGGGGCAGAATGACCTCCCTGCTCCTGCTGGCCACACCATTCCTGATGCAGGCCAGGATGCCACTGGCTCTCTTGGCCACCTGGGCACACTGCTGGCTCATGTTCAGGCGGGTATCGATCAGCACCCCCAGATCCCTCTCTGTCTGGCTGCTCTCCAGCCACTCCGACCCCAGCCTGTGTCTCTGCATGGGGTTGTTGTGGCCAAAGTGCAGCACCCTGCACTTGGAGCCATTGAATGCCATCCCCTTGGACTCTGCCCATCTGTCCAGGCAGTCAAGGTCCCGCTGCAGAGCCCTTCTGCCCTCCAACTCAGTCACATCAGCCCCCAGCTTGGTGTCATCTGCAAACTTGCTGATGACTGACTCGGGTATGTGAGAAGTCAATCTTACAAGAACAGGATACTTCTGAGACTTCTAACTGGCTTCTTTCCCACCATGTAGAAATCCTTGGTCTTGATGAAGCCTGTTGTCTCCCAGGCAGCAAACACATTGTGATCCCAACAGATAGTTTGAGAGTGTTGGGCTATAGAGCATCTCTGTCTGTAGTTCAAAAGGAATCACAGAATCACAGAATAGTTTAGGTTGGAAGGGACCTCAAGGATCATCCAACTCCAACCCCCTGCCATAGGTAGGGACACCTCCCACTAGAGCAGGTTGCTCAAGGCCTCATCCAGCCTGGCCTTAAACACCTCCAGGGAGGAAGCATCCACAACCTCCCTGGGCAACCTGTGCCAGTGTCTTACCACCCTCACTGTAAAGAACTTCCTCCTAACATCACAAATGCTTCCACCTAATCATCACAAATGCTTAGACCTTCAGCATCTGCTGGCACAAATTCATTTCCTAGACACACAGAATCTTCCCAGCTGCAGCTGGAAGACCTTGCAAACTTGAAATGTACCTGTCTCAGGAAGAAAAGGGAAAATAAACTCAAAGAGAGAGCAGGGAGAGCATAGGTGTTAAAGCTGTCATAAGCACAGGCTACCTCCCAGAGGGTTTTGGAGCCTGTCCATTCCCATGGTACTGTGGGTCTGTGCTAGATGATTGAAACCTAGGACTTAGGTTTGATTGTAGAAGTGTGTTAAAGTGTCAGCAGGAATACCTCTAATCACTCATTTGAGCTCTCTAAGACACCTCTGTGGAGATGGATTAGAAGAAGGACCCTTATAATGAAGAGGAAGCTGTATCCCACCGGGGCAAGCTGGCACAGTCAGGATCATGTGCAGGATCACAATTCAGATACCTCAGTTTTGATCTCTGTGGGAAGTTTGTAAAATCAAACCCCCAGGATCCATGATTCATCTGCAAAGGTAAAATGAACATCTCTGTTGCCTAACATAAAATCTGAACTAACTCCCACTGGGAATCTTTCAGTTGCTTTTTGATGGGGTTCAGAGCCAGCTGTCATTTAATATTGCATTAATTCAGAGATGGTGCTCCGTGGGCTCAGCTGTGCTGCTCTTCCTCAGACAAGTCTCCCATTCAAGCTATTGGGCCTTTGTGTCACCATTTCCAAAGACAAAGGAATAAAAGGTGTAAGACAAGGACAACAGCCTGACAGCCAGATCTGGAAGGAAGGTGTTGGATTTACATATTTTCATGACATCAAAACCTGGCCCAGGGCTCACTGGGGTCAACAGAAAGGTTCCTGTTTATTCCAGTTGGCTCCAAGTCAAACTCTAAGCATGAATTTCATCACAGTTGACATTAGATGTCTAAAACCTGGTCAGCTTGCATTCAGGCTGAGCAGCTGGACTGCTTCTGTAAAAGTAGCTGCAAAGATAGGCACCTGTGGGACAATTCTTCTGATCTAACCTGTGCACGTACCATCAGCTGGGATGAAAGACCCAGTCTCTCTCTGGTGGCTACAGACAGAGTCCAGCTGTCTTAGACTAAGTACCTAACTTTTCCATGGACTACATCTGCTTAGATCAACACCACCTAAATTGTTCTATATGGCCCTTGACAGTGCCACAGAAACCCACTGACACCCAAAGAAGACAGGAGATGGTGGTGCTGATTGGGGGTGCTGCTGGACGAGAAGCTCCACATGAGCCAGCAGTGTGCACTTGCAGCCCAGAGGCCCAACCAGAGCCTGGGCTGCATCAGGAGTTGTCGGGGGAGGTGATTCTCCCCCTCTACTCCACTCTGCTGAGACCCCACTTGGAGTACTGCATCCAGTTCTGGAGCCTCTATTACAAGAGGGATGTGGAGATGCTGGAGTGTGTCCAGAGAAGGGCCAGGAGGATACTCAGAGGGCTGCAGCAGCTCTGCTGTGAGCACAGACTGAAAGAGTTGGGGCTGTGCAGGCTGCAGAAGAGGAGGCTCCCAGGTGACCTTCTTGTGGCCTTCCAGGATCTGAAAGGGGCCTACAAAAAACCTGGGGAGGGACTTTTGAGGCTGTCAGGGAGTGATAGGACTGGGGGGAATGGAGCAAAGCTGGAGGTGGGGAGAGTCAGCTTGGAGGTGAGGAGGAAGTTGTTGAGCATGAGAGTGGTGAGAGGCTGGAATGGGTTGCTCGGAGAGGTGGTTGAGGCCCCATGGCTGGAGGTGTTTAAGGCCAGGCTGGATGAGGCTGTGGCCAGCCTGATGTAGGTTAGGGTGTCCCTGCCCATGGCAGGGGGGGCTGGAACTGGCTGATCCTTGTGGTCCCTTCCAAACCTGGTTGATTCTGTGATTCTATGAGAAGAACTAATAAACGCAGAATTCGATCCTTTATTAGTTCTTTTTCTTTAGAAAGAGCATTGCTATTCCTGCAGCTCTAACCACAGCCTCAGTTTAATAAGACATGCTAATGTGTTATGAGTTCTGGGAGCTCTAGAGTCAACCCATGTTGATAACAGGCTTAGCCTCAGAAATGATAAATCACAAGGGGGAGAAGAGATATGAAAATTCTTTTCAGCCCCTGCAAATGAAAAGAAGATGTGATTGTGGAATAAGTTTTGGATGTATGAGTGGGGTTCCTATAATCAATCATCCCAAATAAACCATTTTACTTAGCATCTGTTTGAAGGCAGACAATCAGGCTAGGCTTATGTTTTCTCCACGTTGGAAAGGAAATGCTCACAGAATCTCCTCTCTGAACTTCCCTACCTGAGACATTTTGTATGAATCTTCACCTTACAGCGTGTGAGTCGCTGGCAGATTTCAGAGAGACTCTGTGTGTGCTATCCAAACCAGAAAGTAATGCTAGTTACATTCCACTGATTGAGCAAGCAGATTTCTTCAAACCCAAGCAAGACAAGCAGAGCAGACAGACACAGACAAAGCCTGCCACTCTCAGATCCTAGTTAGCATCCTAGCCACAGGAGCAGCTTCCCTGTACTAGCTCCCTAGACAGCTTTTCTTATCCTCATAAACTACATTGAGTGTCTCACTTAAGGATGGTTTTGAAAGGGAATTCCTCGTTTTGGTAAACTTCTCCTGATGCTCCAGGGTGATTATCAGTGTTTTACTTTGAGTTAATGTCTTCCAGTAAATAATCAGCCAAGGAAAGCAAACCCCTCCACAACAAAAGCCAATAATGTTACTTCTGTAGTCCCAGAATCACAGGGTAGGAAAAAAGCTGCTGGACTTTGTCTTGTCCCTGGCTCTTGTAGAATAGAATAGAATCAACCAGGTTGGAAGAGACCTCCAAGCTCATCCAGTCCGACCTAGCACCCAGCCCTATCCAGTCAAACAGATCATGGCACTAAGTGCCTCATCCAGGCTTTTCTTGTGACTGCTTCAGGACAGACAGCCTGGGTTAGATGCTCCTTGGCACTACTTCTGTGTTGTTTTCGTGTCTCCTAGTTTGCCTCCAAGAACACTGTGTGAAAAAACAATTAATACCCTCCCTGACATCAGACTATAAACCACATCTGCTCTGCATTCTTCATCCACAAGTCCTGTCCCATCAGAGAGGAAAATTAGATTGACTCTTAAGTGATTTCTGCATGACAAATGCATGATGGATGCTGCTGATTTCCCTGCTCACTTCTAAGTGATTTTGAATCGCTTATTTGATTGTATGTGTCCCTTGGACGTGTGCCTGGCACTGCCTAAACAAGACATGCTGCAGATACCATTTCTGAGGGTCCACCAAGTACATTCCCAAGGTATAGGTCAGAAGAAGAGGTGCTCAGGACTGCTTTGGCAGGTGGCTTAGGCATGTAAACCCATCTCAAACCTCTGCCTACCCTACACAGGGTACTGCACAGCATACCAGGTTTGTCCTCCAACAATTAATGTAACTTCCCCTTCAGCAATGGGTCTAACTTCCACTTCATCTTGTTCCAGATTCTGGTTGGACACACAAGTATAAACAATAGCCAGGTGGGGTTGGTCTCTTCTCTCAGGCAACCAGCAACAGAACAAGGGGACACAGCCTCAAGCTGTGCCAGGGGAGGTCTAGGCTGGATGTTAGGAGGAAGTTGTTGGCAGAGAGAGTGATTGGCATTGGAATGGGCTGCCCAGGGAGGTGGTGGAGTCACTGTCCCTGGAGGTGTTTAAGAAAAGCCTGGATGGGGCACTTGGTGCCATGGTCTGGTTGATTGGACAGGGCTGGGTGCTAGCTTGGACTGAATGATCTTGGAGGTCTCCTCTAACGTGGCTGATTCTATGTTTCTATGAAATGATCAGAATCAGGCCCAGGATGCCTGGGATGGGAAGAGTTGTCACAGCTCCTTTGTATGTTATGAAGTGCTGAGCCTAATATAGCCACGTTCCTCCTTCATTGATCTACACAACTGAGTGCTCCCTTTTATTTCCCTTTCCCTCCCCTCTTCTCATTCATTACTGGAGCAGTCACTTGCTTTCAGTGTCTATAATACAAATCAGAGGAATATATGGGTGTGCATTTCTTGTAATTCCTGGCATGCACAGTGATGTTTTCAAAGACTCACCAGAGTCAGCTTTGTTTGGTGCCATGGAGTCTTTGTTCATCTACAGGTATTTGCCTGGAAAGCTCTCACAGTCATTTGGTAGAGTGTCTGTGTTTTTCCTCTGCACTTTCACTCCCTGAGGTATCATCAGTTTCTAGCAAGCTCCAGTCCTCTTTATTTGCTTTTAAGTCCTTGGCAGAATCTGTAAGAGCCTGGAAAACTCAGTCTTGCTAAAGGGCTGATGCAGGGTCACTACACAGTTTGTGCTTTCTGACAGAAGCACCCAGTCATCCAAGGGTGAGCATGAATGCAGTGGCACTGCCTTGATGTGATTTTGGTTGTGCTGATGCTCACTCACATTTTGGAGCACCTCTGTCAGCTGTAAGTTGCTAAAGAAAGCTCTGTCTGTGTGCACATTGAGTTTTCTCCCCCTGCCGAGTTCATGCCCCATCCTTGCTGTAGCTTCACACCCCATAACTTCATAGGTCAGTCCCATCCTAAGGCTATTTTCCCCTTCACATTTAGCACAATCCCTACACTCAGCTACACCTCAGGAGTGTGAAGACATTCAGGCAGATACTCTCATTAACAGACACCCAGAGTCTGACTCTATCCAGCCCTGAGACTGTCAAAGTCATGGAATTATAGAATGGTAGGGGTCAGAAAGGACCTCTGGAGATCATGGAAACCAACCTGCCTGCCAAAGCAGGATCACCTAGGGCAGATCATGCTGGAACACATCCAACTGGGTCTGGAAAATCTCCAGAGCAGGAGACTCCTCAATTTTCCTGGGCAGCCTGCTCTGTGGCTCCATCACCCTCAAAGCAAAGAAGTTTTTCCTCATGCTGAGGTAGAACTTCCTATGCTCAAGTTTGTACTCATCGCCTCTCATCCTAGCACCACTGGAAAGGGACTGGCCCCTTCTTCATCATACTCACCCTTCACTTATTTGTAAACATTGATGAGATCCCTTCTCAGTCTTCTCTCATCCAGGTTAAACTGCCTCAGGTCTCTCAGCCTTTCCTCATAAGACAAGTGTCCAGCCCTGTCATCATCCTCATAGCAGCAGTTGCCTGTTCCTCTTGCTGGGGAGCCCAGGACTGGGCTCACTTTGGCCACAACAACCCCATGCAGAGATACAGGCTGGGGTTGGAGTGGCTGGAGAGCAGCCAGACAGAGAGGGATCTGGGGGTGCTGATTGATACCCGCCTGAACATGAGCCAGCAGTGTGCCCAGGTGGCCAAGAGAGCCAATGGCATCCTGGCCTGCATCAGGAATAGTGTGGCCAGCAGGAGCAGGGAGGTCATTCTGCCCCTGTACTCTGCACTGGTTAGACCACACCTTGAGTACTGTGTCCAGTTCTGGGCCCCCCAGTTTAAGAGGGACATTGAGATGCTTGAGCGTGTCCAGAGAAGGGCAACGAGGCTGGGGAGAGGCCTCGAGCACAGCCCTACGAGGAGAGGCCGAGGGAGCTGGGATTGTTTAGCCTGGAGAAGAGGAGGCTCAGGGGAGACCTTATTGCTGTCTACAACTACCTGAGGGGTGGTTGTGGCCAGGAGGAGGTTGCTCTCTTCTCTCAGGTGGCCAGCGCCAGAACAAGAGGACACAGCCTCAGGCTGCGCCAGGGGAAGTTTAGGCTTGAGGTGAGGAGAAAGTTCTTCACTGAGAGAGTCATTGGACACTGGAATGGGCTGCCCAGGGAGGTGGTGGAGTCGCTGTCCCTGGAGCTGTTCAAGGCAGGATTGGACGTGGCACTTGGTGCCATGGTCTAGCCTTGAGCTCTGTGGTAACAGGTTGGACTTGATGATCTGTGAGGTCTCTTCCAACCTTGGTGATACTGTGAGACCGTGATACTGTGATACTGTGATACTGGGTGCAATACTGGAGATGTGGTCTCACTCATCACCACATTAGTGGAGAGGAGAAGTGAAAAGCTACCAGGAAGTTCCACAAGATGCTGATTAGACCAAATTTCTCCCTGACACAGCTTTGAAGGTGTCTTTTTGCTCCCCATATTCCAATCAATATATCCCCCCAACAACTCCGTTGTGTTCCCCTTCCCTACCATGTGATACTGTTCTGGACACAACCCAGACCCCATCTCCTCCTTCCTCCAGAGTGGTGGTTGCCCTGCTCATCTCTGCTTACAAACAGCAAATCTAACTATGGCTTTGCCACTACAGGCATTTCTGTGTGTCCTTGGCATTTTCTCATTGCAAAGCATATGTAAAACCAGCCCTGTGAATTACACAAACCAGCCCAGAATCTGATCACTGAACCTGATTAAAGGAGTTGCATGAGTGAAGAGCATATATCATATGCAAACAGGAAAAGAGCTTCCCATTCAGTCTTCAGACTGAAGAGAGATTTTTGTCTGACATCTCTGCTGCCTCCTCCTTTCTCTAGTGTAACAAAAAGGGCAATATAAATATTGCCTGCAAATATTTATTACTCTTGAAGGGAGTCAGACTTTTCCCTAGGCTTCAAGTCCAACCAGAATCATCTGCAAATTAGTAGTGAAAATTAATGTCAGTGAAATTACAGAAGGGTGGCAAAGTGAAAAATGTTATGATTTGCCCTTATACAGAAGCACCTGAAACTAAAGACCCAAGAGCCAGCAGTGTGCCCAGGTGGCCAA
>WAAF01017584.1:0-19949 GCA_013400475.1 Tricholaema leucomelas | reverse complement strand
TCTTGGCCACCTGGGCACACTGCTGGCTCATCTTCAGCCTACTATCTACCAGTACCCCCAGGTCCCTTTCTTCCTGGCTGCTCTCCAGCCACTCTGTCCCCAGCCTGTAGCGTTGCTTGGGGTTGTTGTGGCCAAAGTGCAGAACACTGCACTTGGCCTTGTTAAATTTCATCCCATTGGCCTCTGCCCACCCATCCAGCCTGTCTAGGTCCCTCTGCAGGGCTTTCCTCCCTGCAGAAGGACCTAGCAGAGGGACCTATCTTTCAGCTTCTGTCCATGTTGGACATCTCAAGCAATTGTGACAAAAGTGAGAGTGACATTTACCACCTCCTTGTGACTGTTTCACTACAGCAAGACACAGCACCCCCCTGATTTTTGGTAAGGTGATTATTTTATTACTGCAGTAGGTGGCCTTCCCTGTTGGCTGGTGTTCCCAGCACAGCAGACTGAGGTTTAAGAGCCATCTCAGTATTGGCCCAACTCTTTTTTCTCTTCTTTATTTAAAAAAAAAAAAAAGTTTTAAATGGATGCTTTGTGTAATGGAGGCTAACCTTTGTATTAGAGTTAAGGTTGGCTCAGTGAGAAATTAGAGCTCTGGAAAGTGTTGGATAAAAAAGATTAACTGAGGGTGTTGGACATGCATGAGCTTTGATACTTAGTTTACCCAAGCTCCCAGTTATCATGTCTAAGCGTAGGCTAAGAAATCATAGAATCATAGAATGGTTTAGGTTGGAAGAGACCTCAAAGATCATCCAGCTCCAACCCCCTGCATAGGCAGGGACACCTCCCACTAGAGCAGGTTGCTCAAGGTCTCATCCAGGCTGGCCTTAAATGCCTTCAGGGAGGAAGCATCCACAACCTCCCTGGGCAACCCGCTCCAGTGTCTTACCACCCTCACTGTAAAGAACTTCCTCCTAAATAGATTCTCCTCACTAGAAATACCCAAATTATGTGAGCTGTGCAGTGTAGCAGATACCACATAAAAAAAAAAAACCAAAAACCTATCAGGTGTATGTAGTGATTTTTAAATTTTAGACTGTCTAGATGTTGTTAGAATGTGAAAGAAGCAATGAAAGCCTTAGATTAAGGTTCTGTTTTTGAGAAGTCATTATGCTGCAAAAAAATACTAATCATATCCTGGGGACCAATTCCCATAAGAGTGTTTGCAATTCTTTAACCTTTGTGTTCTCTTATGCTGTGAGATCCAGGTATGGGCTAACAGTTCTATTAAGTATGGAGATGTTAAAGAGAGTAAGTTAAAGAAATTTGTGACTGATCGCAACGTGGGTTACAGTATTAGTCTTCAACTGTCATTCATTTGGCAAAGCTTGAAGCACTAACCAGCATTTCCTTTCAAGTGCATTTCTGGTAAGGAGAAATAGGCCAGCAGGCACAGTGGGGTGCTTTTGCCAGCATTTGTTTTAAACCCTTTTACATATTGAATTCTTTGTTTATGCTAAATTAACTCTGGAGTTTAGAATGTTGTTCTGCTTATTAAAATGCCCTGGAAATTTAAAGCTGGTAAGCGTTCTACAAGGAGAATTTGAGGACTGATGCCCCAAATGGCTCTTTGTTATATTTTTAGGTTTAAGATTCCCAGCTGTCCTGAGACTAAGGCTATACCTAGGATAACTATGAGAGTTATGTGTTGGTTTAGGACTGTGATAAACAAAAATCCTAAGTGTCGTCAGCATAACACCAACAGGCTATTTAATTAAATCAAAGCCTCCTTTGGCATTTGCCTTTGGGTCTTTTTACCTTCTTTAGTGTGGGGCTGGCTAATTTACAGCTAGGGTAAAAGGTTAAACTGCAGTTAGAAGCAGAGAATACATCATTAGGCTGAATTACAGAATAGTGTAAGAGCTGATCCCCTTACTGGAGATATTCAAGGTGATGCTCGATGGGGCTTTGGGCAACTTGGTCTAGCTGAGGATCTGCCTACTGACTGGGTGGAGGGTTGGGCTAGATGACTTCTAGAGGTTCTTTCCAGCCCAGACCATTCTATGATTCTATGGTTCTATGAGTCTGTGAATCTATGATTTTATGATTCTATTCTCAGTCCACAAATGCCTGGTGATCAAGAGGCTCATTTGGCATTGGGGTTATGGTTGAGGCCATACGGTTTTGGGAAAGCATGGAGAGAGCCACAAAGTGCATGCAGTGCAGGTTGCTACCCACATGAGGCTGTGGCACAGGGCCAGTTCTCTGACTTGCCAAGAGTCTCCATGCACAACAGGGGAGACCTAAACTGAGAATTAAGAGGGGCTTATGGTCAAGTCCAGTAGAGATTCAGTTCTGCCAGCAGAACTTTAGGACAGCAGAGGTCCACCTCAAGGCATGCTTTGAGCTGCAATTGAATGTGACCCCGATTTTGGGAGGGCATGTGACTCCAGTACAACTCCCCTTCCCTTCTCTGGCTCCTGTAAGTCCACTTCTCAGCAGAGCTCGGGGCTGTGTCTGTCTGTTCCTCTAGTACCAGGAAGGAATTTGCAAGAGCTGTAGTTTGCTAGAAGGGCAATGAATACTCAGGATTAGCCTTCAGAGTAGACAAATAAAGGAAGAAAACCTACCAGACCAGGTTCAAGCACTGTCCACAAGCTGCTTGGCCTTGTCTCTTTGAGTCTTCTGATTTTAGCTTTTGTTGTCCTTCTCTTTCTCTCTTTTGTTTTCCTAAGAGTATCAACAATAATCAAGAGCACAGCTTCTCCTAAGAAAACCTAAGATCTAAAAATACACTGCAAGCCATTTAAGATGCTAACTTGGGCTACTTAGGCTTTTTTCAGCCTTCCCCTCCACACTTTTCTTTTTTTTCCTCTCCCAGCCTGAACTTCAACCTTAATCACAACCCTAGTTTTAGCAACAGGTTTAGATCTGGTCTGGTGACCTTTGTGAAACTCAAACCTCAGCATCATTCTGTGTCAAGGGTTTTTAGAAACTGAAACTCTAGTTCAATGACATTAAAGCAGAACTTAATAATTTCCTCCCTGCTTTCTTCCTTCGAATAACATGACACTGCTGATTCCAGCCCTAGCAATATTCTAAATCTGAACCCTATGCCATTGATACCTATGAACCTCAGGTCAAAACAACTTGGGAATAACGCTAATTCTAACTTTCTATGTATATGGTGACTTATTTTGAACTTCTTCCTCTATCCACTTAGTTACCTGAACCAACACCTACCACTGTTTTCAATCTAAGTCACATAAACCAAATATGCAACATATGAAACCCTGATTTAAAGGTAATTATGTGACCAAGTGCTACTGGTAGCCATCCTAAGGCAAGATTGTATGGCTATTTGAACACCCCCCTTTTTTTTTTGCTTAAAGTTTTAGTGTCCCTTTCTCAACCCTAATCTCTACATACAGAGGAAAGACAGAAAAAGTAACTGAGAGATTACTTTGAGCACTTCTTCCATCACAGTTCTTCAATTTCTTGCAGCTTGAATCCTAATTATAACCCTGGACTTAGCTTATAGACCACTAAAAATAAAAGCACTAAAAGCAGCCCTGTAACTGAGGCCTATTTCCTCTCAGCCCTATTTGGAAACTTGTCCTGAACAACTTCATCATTTCTAACTGGATAAATACCATCAAGAAGCTTGGTCATTGCGCTGTAACAGCAGCGATTTTCTGAACAAGAAAATGTGTACCCAGGCTCATGCCAGCTCACAACATAGCACAGCTGATCCTTACTGAATTCTCTTCTTTTTCCTAACCTTTAGTTTTTTTACCTATCTCCCAAAAGTAGCTCCACAGGGACTTGTGACAATACAAAACTCAAAACGTTAATGTCTTGTTAGGATATATTCAAGCAACAGCCCTAAATGCAATCTGCTCTCAGGTCCTTCCTTCTCCTATATCCTGTTCATACTTATCCAGTGTTCAGTGTTTTAACATATTGTGCATCTGTTGAGATTAAGCAGGAATCAAATGCAAATAAACTGAAGCTAGCCCTGCTCTGAGCAAAAGACTGAACCAGATTCCTCCCTGATGTCTCCTTCCACATAAATGTCTCTTTATATCACTCAGATAACAAAAGTCAAGAGACCAGCACATACATTAGCTACTGAAGTTGCCTGTCCTATCTGGACAACTTCCAACTGTATGTCTGTAATTCCTGGTTCTTCTTACCCTTCAAAGAACAAGTCTTTCAAATTACTGTCACCCATAAGCACACTGTTGGTACTGATGCTACCAACCTGAACATTGTTGCTGCATTCATCATTTTGACTCTAATTTTGATGAAAAGTCTCCAGATTTAAAGAGCTCCTGACCCACAATGAAAAGCAGGGTTTGTAAACTTTACAGACCAGTACTTTAATAAAGAAAGATGCATTCTCTACCTATTGAGGCAACTATTTTCGGGCACTAGACTGATCCCTCACCAGAACTACAATGCCCATTGTAATTTTAGTCTTAATACAGTGTGCTCTTGTGGCCAGGAAGGCAAATGCCATGCTGGGGTGTATTAAAGGGCTGTTGATAGTAGGTCGAGAGGGATTCTCCTGCCCTTCTACTCTGTCCTGGTGAGGCTGCATCAGGAGTACTGTGTCCAGTTCTGCACCCTTTAGTTCAAGAACAACATAGAACTGCTTGAGAGATACCAATGCAGAGCCACAAAGATGATGAAGTGAATGGGACATCTCTGTTATGAGGAGAGACTGAGGGAGCTGGGGCTCATCAGCTCAGAAGAGGAGACTGAGAGGTGACCTCATCAATGTTTATAAATATGTAAAGGGTGAGTGCCAGGAGGATGGAGCCAGCTCTGCTCGGTGATATCTGATGACAGGTCAAGGGGCAATGAGTGGAAGTTGAGGTATAGGAAGTTTCATGTAAACACGAGGAGGAATTTTTTCGCTGTGAGGGTGACAGAACACTGGAACAGGCTGCCCAGGGGAGTTGTGGAGTCTCCCTCTCTGGAGATATTGAAAACCCACCTGGATGCATTCCTGTGTGATCTGGTATAGGTGAGCCTGCTCTGGCCGGGGGGTTGGACTGCATGAGTTTTTGAGGTCCCTGTTGTGAAGGGGAAATGAATCAATGTGAAATGATATTTTTTCCAAAATTACTATTGTTTATTATTTTTTATATCCATAACTCTCACTACCCCCGACCACTAATTTTAATAATATTTTGGTTCTTACACAGTCATGGAGACATTCTATGGATAATGTCTAGATCTAGCAATAACCAGCAAAATATATAAACATTAATTAAACTGGAAGAGAAGATTCCCACAGTCAAATGCCTCTTGCAGTCGATATACCACTTGCCCAGTAGATGGGCTCAAGTTCTTTCTGCTCATGGCAGAAGGCAATGGAGAATTACAAAGAGGCATTTAAGCATTTACTCACAAATTATTATTATCCGACTCATGGGGGCTAGCCACAGTCAAGACAGTGCCCAAACACTTTCAGGTGAACTCTGTCCTGTTGGACGTGGTACTTGATTCTTCCCAGGCTTCTGGGGAAAGGAGGCACACAATCTCCAACCTCGTCTTCTGGCTCCTCTGGACAATCTGTGTATCTCCAGGGCTTCTAAGAAGGACTTTCAGGTGTAGAGGCAGGATGTCATGCAATGTGCAGTCTCAACATGATGTCACGCTGGCCACACAGGCTGATCATGTGCAGGCATCCAAGGTTTGCTCCTGGTAAACTTGCAACAGTGGAGTTTACCGGCAAACAATAAGGTAGTAGGCAATTGCAGTAGGCAATGGCAGAGCACAGCAGTAAGCACTTTGTTCACCTGCATCTCTCCTTTGACCAATGTGGGCTGAGATCAATTGCCCTTTGAACACAAGAATAGCCAATCAGAATGGCAGTTAGCCAAACCTTACCATATTAGGCAAAGCCACAAGCTTGCTTTTACCCTAATTTGTGAAAAGCACAGGCCTTGCACTAGGCAGGCACAAGCTAAGTGTGTGTATCTTGTTTACCACAGGACCCTGGGCAGGCGAGAGTCCTCAGACTCGGTGGCTCCAGGTTCTTCCATGTTCTTTTCCCATGCTTGCCTCTCTGATGGAGCAGAAAAACACGCTTAGGCAAGGCAGGACATGTATAAACCTTTTTTGGGCCTATCAGGCTTACCACGACAGTCTCTTCCAGCCCCTAACATTCTGTGATTCTGTGATTAATGTTAGCTCTCTGAACCATGTGAAAACTAATATTCCAAATTTGCACAAATTAAACATAAATGAATCCATAAAGGACTTCTGTGAATGTATCATTGCTTATTTCTTCAGTAGTTTAACATGAGAATTCCAAATTCTGCCTTGACACTAGTCACAGTCCAACACCAGCTGTAAATGTAGGATATGCCTGTTCCTCTGAGGAAGATAACTAGGTTTTCAACCCTAGCCTCGGAATCAATGCCATAACAAGTGAGAATCCCAAATCTGAAAGAGTTTGGCCATGTGTTGCTTAGTGTAGAAGTCCTTTGTTCTGCCATACTTGTACCTTCAATTCTCATGCATCACCTCACATTCTGTGCAGCTGGGGCTCTATATAACCTTTATGTTATATGCATGTACTTATCATAAAATGTGCATTTTTAATTTAAAATTATGTAAGTAATATTTGTGTTAGGAATGTAAATGATTTGTGTCAAACATGATGCTCTTGGTAGATGCTTGCTTACACTTCAGGGACTTCCACAAAGTGAAAAAACAAAGAAAGGCTGAAATGCCCTATTCATCCATCTCAAACAAAAGCGTCAGGAAGGCCTTCTAGTGAGAAATGTGGAAACATAAATTTTCCTTAGGTAGATACCACCACTGAGAGAGTCCAGCACTTACTTCTGCCTTCCTGGCCATAGCCACCTCCCTCTTGGGAATCTGTGATTTAGAACAGAGGACTTGACATGATCTAATAGGGCCACAACTCAGAAAGATTGAAAGTACAGGGGAAGAGTTATTTCTGCAACGCATATGACAAATGAAAGTGACACATACTGAGGTGTCAAATATTTTCTTAACTTATCACAGGATAGAAAAGGCATTGTCTTCTCAAAATGCTAACCAAATTCTTGAAGAAGAATGTGTAATTAAATTGTCTTAAGGGACCTTTTCAAACACACGTGCGCGCGCACGCGCACACACACACACATGTCGCAGCAAGAGGAAGATGGGAAATAGTCTGGAATTTAGGAGATGAAAAGGATTGACTTTGAAACAGTTGTCCCAGTAAGCCATTTCATTTCTTTGAAACTCTGAAATATTTTGACTGTTCTCATCCAGCTACATGCAAGGCTCATCTAAAGCTATTGTGGATCAGACATGAGCTACCTCATGGGGGAAAGGCAAATAGGCATTTGCAATGGAGCTAAGAAAAGGTGGACTTCCAGACTTCAAGATCAGGCACCAGAGAGATGATGTAGTCCAGTCACAGGAAATCTCTTTCAAATGTTCCTTCCCTCAGGACAGAACCAAAATTGCTTCCTTTTCCTATGCCCTTGTCATCCAGAGGTCAGAGAGAAAGTTTAATGAAAGGAAAGGTTTACTTGCATTTACTACACTTAGCATGCTGATGTTTGGATTTGGGCTGTGCAGTATGTCCTCTCTGAGCTCTATGCTAGACAGTTCTCTATACTGTCTGCATAATAGCATAAGGTTTTGCTTAGACAGACATCTCACTGTTGAAGGGTAAGGTGCAGAATATTTACACAATTTCACTTCCTTTGTCAGTGAGGTAGAGTTTACTGACCATAATAAAGTTGTGGCATTGCCAAATACTGTTAAAAATACACGATTTTTTGGTTTTTTTTAACATATATATATGTATATATGGTTTGGTTTGGGGCTGCATTGGTTTGCATTTGGTTTGTTAATAGCTGCATTGCTTGAAAGAAAATTATCAGTGATGACCAAGGCTTTCTTCAATCTTTTCTGTTTGGACACTCTCTTGCAAATCAAGTTCAAGGAAAAAGGCTTGTTTGAATTATGTATTTTTAAAAGATACTGTGAAACTGAAAAGGAGGATTTACCAAGTGCATATCTTTTTTGAGAGCAGATACATAACAAATTTAATTCTGGATGAGACCAAAGGATTTCCTCTTGTGAGTCTCTACATGGGCGAGTAGAGACTCACAAGTTTGGGAGAGTGAAATGAAACTTCGCTCATTTCATTTGAAACAAGGATGAGACATCTTATCCTTCTTCTTTGGATGAAAATAGCATCCCTCAGTGGAGTTCTCCTTCTGGCACAGCACATAGGGAAGTCTGTTTCCATTCTTGATAAGACTAAAACAAAGACCTCTGCTGTCCCACATCTTTCTGTGGAACAGAGGTTCAGGTTTCTATGCAGGCCTGCATGAAGCACCCAGTCACATATGTTCAGCAGTCACCTCTCCTCTAGGTTGGCAGTGAGCCTCCTGCAAGTATGAACTTTTGCATTTACATTCATATCCGTCATGTAAAACTTGATGTCCTGCTCCTAAGAGTTTGAACAGGAGGCAGAGGCAGAAGCACCTTTTGTGTTTTTTTTTTACTTCACTCTTAAGTTCGTATGAATCTAAGTTTTTCCCTTGGGAAATCTTTTACTTTTGTTCCTGGTCTTACCAGCAGAATAACACCACTGCCTACACAGCCATTCCAGGCAGATGAAGACGGAAGATAAGATTGCTCTGATCATAGTGCTTCCTTTGTTCACCTCAGTGCATCAGCCTATGTTCTACAGCAGTGCCGATTTTGGTTCAGCTGCTCAGATCTCCATGATCTATTTGTAAAAGTCAAACCTGGGTAAAGTTTGGGTTCCAAATAATTCTGCTGCTTGGGTGAATCATAATGCAAAATATTTATCCAAGCCTCGTTTCTCTTCTTATTTTTTTCTTTTCTGTGCTGTGTTTGTACACATGCACTCCAAGAAGTTTCAGATGCCCAGTAACACAAAAGGTTTATTTCAAGAGCCATTGGACTTTCCTTCCTTCTGCTCTGTAACATTATGTTTATGCTATCTGATGCAGCCAAGAGATGCACAGCTACTACAAAAGATGCTGTTCTTCCAGATTTGAAAGGAAATGTAGTCATTGCCAGCTTGGAGATATGAGTCCATTTGCTAAAAAAAAAAAAAGAAAACATCCACCAAACTCATATATCTTTGTCATTTCAGTTAAGTACTTTAAGAGTCAGACATCTGGTCCTCGCTGGATGCCTCTGCATAAGCTCTTTGTTCAGTGGGACGAAATGGTCCCACGGCTGTTTGTAAAGACTGTGCAGAGCAAGCCTTGTCTTCTCCACTTGAGATGAGAAAAGCATGCATGAGCTGAGGCTCCTTTCCCTAATGTGGTACAGCACAACCCACAGGAAGTTTCTCTGAGACTTATCTGTACATACCTTTCTTGTTTAGATTACAGTCCTCTCCAAGTACTGTCCTTTAAAAAAAGGGGAGGGGGGCGGGGGGCAGGGGCAGCGGCAGCGGCAGCCTACCTGTAAAAGTTTTCATTCAGGAATGAAAGCTTTTGTTTGGTTGGTTTTGGGTTGGTTTTTTTGTTTGTTTGGTTGGGTTTTTTTTCCAGTGATCCCCAGAGTGGATTCAGTGTCGGTGACTTTTCAGTGTTTTTGAGACAGAAACTAACAATGATAAGGGTGACAGATGTACCCCTCTGACTTTACTGAAAGAAGTATTTTGATTCAAAACACTTAGGCTGCATTTATAAACCACTTACTGGGGCTTGATTTCCGTTGCTTTGATGTCAATGTGCATAGTTTGAAACTCAATGTAAATCAAGTCTCCTTTCAACCCCCGGGAACATGGGGAAGGTGCCAACAGCGGAAAGTTCCTTTTGGGCTCATTGGGAAGAGTGGCTGCAGGACTGAAACACATAGAGAACTTGCCTTTGCAGCTCTGGGTGGGTGGATGTGATATTGATAAGAGGGTCTTAGAGTGATTTAGCCTTTGGTATTTGAGCCAGGAGCCCTGAAGGTAAGTTGAGGCACCAACTAGTATATCTTGGAAACTGGGCCATGCTTTGCTCAAAAAAAAAGGCAGATCCTAGTTCCAGCCCCACTTTAGTCATCCAGATGAACCCTCCTCTAGAGTATACCCAGATTAACTTGTTAACATCTATCATAAGTTATTCCCTCACTGACCTCTAATGAGGTGGTCTTCCCTGAGACAACAGCAGTGCTGAGGTTGATAACTCCTTCCTGTCGTCTGCCAGATCAAATATCTGCCCTCATCCGAATCTTAGCTGTAGCTACCTTTACTCTAAATGACCTTTAACTGTCAGAGTACCCTGACAGCTGGACTGAGTACCAGGATGTTCCTGCCTGGACTGCAGATGTTTTAGCAAAGAACTGTGCATAGAGCAGGGGCACGTTTGCCTTGAACAACTGCAACAAACAGCTATTAGACACACTGACCTACTGTGAACTGGCCAGGACCTCACTTCCCATGGGATGTGAAACATAAGAAGGAAAATGTCTGGCTGTGTAAGACCAGTTTCAGGGATACAATCACACACCTCCAAACCTCAGATACACTTTTATTTGGTTGGATGCATTAGTGCTGTTTATGCCTTTAACAGGGCTTAAACCACCTTTCCCCCTCTTGTGTCTCCAAGCTCACAGAGACAGAAACAAAGCTAGCAGTATCACATTTTTGCTATTAGCCTCTGCTGCTGGCATGGAAGTACTTCTAATCTTACATTATTACGGAGAAGCTTAGACCCTAAGACCCTGAATATAATGTTCGCCAGGTTCATCTCCAGTGTGGGAGCCCAGGGTCATCCATCACATTGCAGCAATCTCTACCCGCAATCCTCATTTGGGAAGTGATCGCAGCAGTGACCTCCATGCTTTTAAATATATATTAGTGGCTTTGACGGCCAAGAGATCACCACGGGTTTTCAGGAGGTACCAAATGGCAACTAAGTGCCTTTCAGCACGTTGAAAGGTTTTGAGAATTGGACCCAAAAGCCAGAAATGGGTTCCTCAGAGAACTAAATGAGTTTTCTTTTCACCTGTCCTCTTCACAAGCTCCTATGTTTGGGTGTACAATGAATATTCTCACTCCATACCATGAGGTGACTCGTGACTATGTTCAGTCCAGACATTAAGGAAATGAAAGTTTTTACAAGCATTATGTAAATTGCTTTATTATTTGCAGATGTTCTTGGGGCAATCATAGATATTGTAACCGTGGCAGTTATTTATTAACTCTATAGACTAAGCATATATTACACTCTATAAACCATAGGCTAATTACTAACAATTAGTTTCAGGCTAATATATTAACTATATTCATAATTATCTGTTATGCATCCATTTCTATTTAATCTCATATACTGAACGCATAACCCCTCAACAAGCTTTGGATTTAGCTTCTTTGAAACCTCACAGAAGCTGCAGCATCTAACACTCTCCCGTCACTACCACTAACAAAATTACAAAACAAGTGACAGAATAGCTCTAACCATGAAAAAAAACCCCACACCTATTACAAATATAAAGTCCCACACCTGTATGCACAGATACATTAAAAGGCCCTACAACCCTCCTTCACAAAGTGTGCCCCTAAATAATATGCCAGGTCAAAGCTAGTGTGTGATTTTGCTGCAATCTCTTTAAACAAGATGTGGGCTCTAAAGAAATGCATTCAGTACAGTAACAGTGCTTGATAATTCACACCTCTGATGACTAGTGTGGGTGATCTTATTGTAAAGGCTCACCACCTTCATTTTCACGTGGAAAGCACCAGCAACACCTGTGGGTTAAACATTGTGAGGTGGACTTTCTTAGGTGAAAAGCTTTGACCTCTCGGGGAAGAGGCACAGAGGGACTAAAAATTAGTCTGGCCACTGCTGCCAAAAGCGAGGCTTATTATTCTGACTAATGCAGTCTTGCTATTCCACATTCTTTTTCTGTTTGTGTCTTTTTGTGGCTTCTTATCTCTCACTTCCATGTTTATCTTTTGACCTTGATTTTTGTTATGTGTTTCATCCAGCAGTGCATGTGGATCTAGTCCATGAAAGCAACTCTAGGGCACTGATTTCATGCATACATCTCTGACAGTAGCAGCAGACCAACACCTCTGCTGACTGAAATTGCTGCCAAGCCCTGAAACGTCAGTGTCACGCCAGAGGACCCGTTGTCTCTCACCCCAGCACTGCACTCTGCAATGGTTTCATTCATGACTGTAGGCTGAGATACAGGATAATCTGGCTGCTAGCCTCACTGGTCTCTGGATGCTGCTCCCAGCACAAGTACTAGGATCAGTGAGGAGGTGTACAAAATACTGCTTAAAAGCAAAAAGATAAAAGATAGGTAAATTAATACAATCAGGGAACAAACACAGATTTTTTTTTTTTTTTTTTTGCACCTGGACATATATTTTAACACTGTCACTATTCCTAAATTGATATTTTTTATTTTTCCTTCCAGATTTTCAGGCAGTTCCATTGCAGCATTGTGGTGTCAGTTCCTGAATAAACTTCTGAAACAGCAATCCATTAAGGCTTCCAGCACAGCTCACTAACGGCTGAGGAGCTCTGAATTAAAAATAATATTATTTTCTTTTTTTTGTCTGGCTATGCTGTTTACCAAACCTGCATTTCCAAACAGTTAAATTTACTTCAGCCAGACAAAGAGTCCCAAGAAACACATACTCAGCTTCACTTCCTGACGTGCTCTGAATTGCTTTTAGTTCTGTATTTCTGTGCAAACACACCTAGTGGCTAAATTAAAGGATACAAGCTACAGCAAATTACAGAGCATGTTTAGACTCACAGGCCTGCTCCTCATAGTCAGGGGGAGGTTTGCTTTGAAACAGTTCCAGATTTCCCCTCCTTGGTCTGCATTTTCTTTTTCAAACACCCCTTTTGCCTTCCTATTTATTCCTCCTTTTCAGCACCTCAGCAGCCCCTCGTACATTGCAGGAGGCAGCACAGAACAAATGTTCTACATTTGAAGAAGTAAAATAAGAAGGCCTCCAGCTGCTTTCCTCCTCTCTCTTCTCCCCATGTTCCCCAACCCTCAGCAGCCAAAAATATTTTTATTGTCATTTCAGTAGGCTTTGAGTTTGATCTAAATTTGAAGATACTGGCTGGTTTTGCATGTCTTGAGCTACAAAACAATACCAAATGCAGTTAGACATGTTCAAAGGCAATTTTCAGTACACTCTCTTTCTTACACTTGGAAGCAGGTACCTGATGTCTGACCCAGACACAAGGCAGTTTGGAACAGCCCTATGACAGCCTTAGGCCACATTTTTTTATACCCAAAAAGTTTAAATATGAGAGACAGGCAGAAAATCACTGAATTTCTGGCAAGGTCCACTCCTATGACATTGTGTTCTGTCAGCAGAAGCTTTCCTCTGTGCCTTGTATCAAGGAGCTGTCAAGCAATTTGTGTGACTCCATGAATTTGTGATTTGAGCAGAAAAGACAAGCTTAAACTGGACCTCGGGGTGGGGGTAGGATGGGGAATAAAACAAACCAACATTGCTGAGCACTGTTGTCAGTCCAAAGAGAAGCACTCTTGTTTTCATTTTAGACAACTACTGCATACGACTGTGCAAGTCCACTGAGCGGAAGGATGACAAAGAAGAATCACTGACAGTTAAGCATAAAGGCATGGTCTTGAAAATCAGATGACAGAAATCTGGGAGGAAATACAGACATAAAATAAGCAGGTGTGGTCAATGAATGCTAGTGGGGAGGAATGGCTTTTGTCAAAAATGAAACTGGTGGAACTTTTCCAAGCAATAATTTACATCTCTCTGCCAGGACCAAAATGAGCAGTGTATCATTGAATGAAGACTACACCTTACAAGATGGGAATGCCACCTTAATATTTTCAAAGAACTAAGGTGTGAAATTAGCAAAGGACTCTGAGAACGGCTCCTGACACAACAGATGTGCACTCGTGCTTGTTAATAACAGAGTTTCCATGAGATGAGTGACAAATGGTAGCACTTCACATCTAGCTGCCAGCTTTGCATCCACAAATTGTCCTGCTACACATCTAAGTGCTACCATCTACTGAGCCTCTAACTCACATGGGTCAGTGGGCTGATGTGTAAGTGCTACCATCTGCATCCACTAAGCTGTCGCAGGAGTGAAACGGTTGAGAAATTAATGGTACAAATGATCCAGACGCAAGTAATTTATTAACCCTGTATCTGAAACCACAGATCTGCCTTTTGGAAAGTAAACCCTTCCTCACTAGAGTGGTCTCTTGCATCCAGAGCTCTCAGGGCAGGGACAGGAAGGTCCTCAAGCACTTGGGGTGTAAAGCAATAAAGGAAAACACTGAAAAACCTGAGAAGCTGGCTGATACACACATGTACTATATGTTTATATTCTGTACAGGAAAATAAAGCAGAAATGCCTCACAAACTGCTCGATAGATCCTTCCTCTAGACCACCTTCTTTTTGAGGCTAGAATTTCAATTCACAGCAGTCTTTACCAATTTGAACTAATGATCATTTCAAACACCACCACCCCCCCCCTTTTTTTTTTCCTTTCATTTCCTGAGTGCTCTCAAAAATAGCTATTGAATGAAATTACTTGTAATAGCATAGCAGGGTCATAAACTGCTCATAATGGTAGTCTATAATCCACTGCTTTCATAAGCATAGATGTAACTTTGCCGTGTCACTGTGCCCTGTTCAAGTACTTCACCCACAGTTGTTTGTACTTGGTTCACTGTCATATGAAAGATGATATTTCATTGCAATGGATTTGGGGACTTCTGTTAAATCAGACTGTCTGGTAACCTTGAACTTTACCACGTCAGGAAACCATTGTAGGTGAAACATGGTATTTTGCTCCACAGAACATTATATTCTTTCTACAAAATGCCAGACACAAGATTTTGGTAGACTTTTAAGTCCTGCACATGGATGACATACGATTCAAAACCACTCATCCTTTCCTCACAGAGAGCAAGATTAGACAAAGGTTACCTCAGATATGAGCATGATAGGATTTAATAAAATCTGGTGGGCTCAGTTCAGGTACCTTGCCCTGTCTGCACGAGGAAGAGTGAAAATAAGGCAGTAAACAAACTGTAGCTCAGGATCCATTTGGGGAAATTACATCCTCATATGCCTGTGATGTCCATGGGGCATTGAAGGCATTGGCATTCCCAGGTCTTTTCTCCAGGAATGATGGAGGGGGTTGGCAATGGTACTGTGCATTTGTACTGCCCACTCCCACACATTTGGGCAGAAAGATGTGAAGGACCATGACCTCTCTGAAGCAACTCGAAGTAAAAACATGTAAGAGGCCATGCCACTTTTCCCAGGAGAGGATGGAGGTTGGAATAAAATCTGGGACAGGGGAAAGTAAAAGAAGGTAGTTTTCTCTGTTGACTGCTATCCCTCTCCTTGATTATCACTGCTCTTTCCTCAATTTCTGATAAAGACCTATTAAGCAGAGGGAATGAAAACAAGAACAAAGGTGGAAAACAGATTTTTCTTTTTCTTTTTCTTTTTTTAAATTTAAGATAAACAAAAGTTTACAATGTCTTTTAGAACCTGAAATAGGAAAAAGGAATGTTTTCCTGAATTTGAGCTGCTTTCATAAAACAAAGAGTTTTGATAAAGCTTTGTTTCTCAAACATGTTTTCAGACAAAAAAAAACCACTCACAAGCTTTAATAGCAATCCAAACTTTCAACAGCTCTTGCAAACAGTGTTCCTCACATGAGCTATGGGAAGAGCGATGAGAGCAGGGGAATTATGAATGAACTGGATTCAGAGACAGCCCCCTTGCAAAACCTGTTCCTCATTGCACAACATGCAACAACATGCTTAAATCAGAGACGATGCTGAGGGAGAGGGATGCTGGTCTGTGGGCTGGGTACTGAGTCTGTTTCTCTGCTGTGTAGCCATGTGCTCAGCCACATGATCTGCCAGTAGCAGCCTCTCCCTGATTCTAGAAGCACACTTGCACCTCCATCCTCTCCTCTTTGCTGTGGAGTTAGGGTCGTTGCATGTTTATTTGCTGCTCTTTTTGCAACAGAGAGGAAGGATTAGGTCCTGGTTGTGTCTTTTCCTCTAGTTGTGGATAAAGCCTGCACTCTAGTGGATTGTCCCTACAGGAAGGTGTAATCTATTTATTGATTTCTGGGATATAAAAATTAGATATCCAGAAATGTTGTGCTCCAGTCTAAGTCCACCTCTTCACCAACGTAAGGGCAGAGAGTTAAGCAGGCAAGTGCGTTGTTGAGTCTTAGCCCTACTTCAGTCACAGAGGTTCTGCAGAGAACTTCAGAGATTCTGGTTGCTCTAGTGTCCTGGGCTGTGCACTGGGGAAAGGTTAGGTGTAGGTAGGGGCCTGTATTTACACACAAAATGACAGTTTTCCATTGATTATTGAGCTAAGGAGGCCAAGGAGTAGAATTAATTCTAGCAGAAAAATTGCACGTCATAGACTAGTCCTTCAGCTATGGTCTCAAATTCATGGAGTCCGCATGATAAAAAGCAGATGAGTGTCTACCACGCTCATTGAAACATACCTCTGATTAAATGCAGGCAAATAACTCATACCAAAATATTTGCCTACACAGTTGGAAGTCTCCTCCTGGCAAATTTCCACACTGAAGTAGCAAGGCTTGCTCTTTATGGCTCTGTTTTGAAACCAAGGATGTCCATGTAACTCTCTTCTGTTGGCTCCAGAAACTTTTGGAGCAAGTTCTGAACCCTTTCTTCACAAAGGGTTCATGGCCATATTTAAAGGTAAACATGTTAGGTTTAAAAAGCACTGAAGATACTAGGAAATAAACATACTCTTTTCATCAGGCTTTTCCCTAATTTCTTCTCCAAATCTGGGCTTAAAATATTTACAAATACAATGGAGAGCTGGAGACAGTCAAAGTGAATTTGTTTTAAAATCTGAATGCTTGAAAGACCTTTGTTATGCTGCCTTCTCAGCTGTTACTGCTGCCCGAAACCACAAAGCCAGGACGAATAACGGGGGCTAAGAGCTAAGTGGTATACAATTAACATAGGAAAAGTTTTGTGTATGCACTCAATAATTTCCACTAAAAAGTGGAATGAACAATGCTGTTTCCACAGTGTGAAGGTCTCACTGGCAGAGGTAGCCCCAACTACATCTTCCAACATGTAAACCTTGGCACAAGTAAAAGGCATTCTCAACAACCAGCATCCTGTTTGTTTGTTTGTTTCAGTGTGTGCAGTCACATACTTTCCCTCTGTGCATGATGGAAACAGATGAATGTTCCTCTCCCCCACAAAGTTTTAAGCCCGTCATCCACGCTCAGCTGAATTAAATAGAGTGTACCACTCTATTCCTGGAGGTTTGATGAAAGAAGCAGCATCTAGAAACAAACAAACAAAAACTCTACTCCTCCCCTCTTTAAGGAAAAAGGAACAACCCAGTTTGCTGCCTTCTTCCCATCCCTTGGAGTGAGGGGAGTCATCAGAGGTCATGTTTTGTTTGTGAAGGGCTCTGCGTCACCTGAAGTCTCATGTGTCTAATAAGGTCTAATGCTTAGATTTAGGCTTCTTTGCAGACAATTCATGCCAAATACCCCTCTTACATGTAGATGTTAGCATTTCATACAACATGAGCTGCACAGGACTTCTGATAGCGCTCTGGCAAAATGCTAAAACATGAAGACCAGAAACTGACTAACAGTTAGGCTACTGGACAGCAGCTCCAGTGTTCATGAGCTACTTCACGTGGACAGAATGTGGACTCAACACCTTATAAAAGCAGAAGATTAGAATTTGAGACAACTTGGGCATGACTGCAAATACAAATATTACAAAAGGTCAACAAATGTTGCTGGAGACCATTCCACCATAAAGTGTGCTACTTCACCAGCTGGGCTTTCCCTTATGATGCTCAGCATCTTGAAACTGTTCTTGTTTGGAAGTGCTCTGCTGGTATTGTAAAATGTGTCAAACTCTTCCAAGCTCCAAGAACTGAATGGCTCTCCATCTTGCTTTATGGTCTATAAACATCTGGATTGTGGCAGCTCTAATAATTAGGACAACCAGAGATTTTTGTACTGAAATTTGACAGATCTCTGCCAGCAGCAATACTACCAAAATGATGGTATCTGCTGCTGGGAGTGGGAAGGAAATTACAGTAGAAATGTAACTGAAGACAGCATTTAACAGAGGAGACACTGCACAGCTTAGTCATCCTCCAATGAAATAATGCAGCCTGTCTTTCTTAATGATCTGGCTACTTCTATTTAACAGAATTTGAATGTTCGTTTGTTGTTGTGACCTGACCTCTCCAGTATTCATTTTCTGTCGACTCTGTGTGGCAAGGGAGAACCTCAGAACTGCGCTGCTGACAAGCGCTACCGTGGTCACTGTGGGGAGCCAAGAATTCAAGGAGCAAAGTCAATGTAATCTTCTTGTATCTGGCTCTGTGCAATTTCCAGTTGCTTTATGCAAAGCCAGTCATTGTTTGCAATTCATCAACTACAAAAACAGGACTGGGAGGCACAGGCAGGTCAGTGTCCCAAAAAAAGACAAGCTATGTTTCAAATTAGAGAGGTTGAGCCCATTATCAGCCATGCTCCAGGTTCTCACTCAACTGATAACAGAATCAGCCACCACTATACGTTTTCTTGGATTTTGAGTGACTGCCAGACCCTATCAAGTAAATATAACTGTTTAAGCAAATCTCTAAAACCTTTCTCCAGTGCTAATGTTTCCTTAAATATTTGGCTCAAAACAGGTAATTAGAGACATTTTTTTCCAAGGCTGGAAATACTGCTTTTCCTCTTCCTTACATTCCCTGCTGCCAAGCAGCTCCAGCCCACATTAAATAGCTTGCACATGGCTTACACAGGCTGTGTGAAATACACTGCCAAGCTGCAGGTAGACTTCACGTAGTTAGACTCACCTTCTGTCTCAATTTCTTTAATGCTTTGACATCATTTGATAATGCCATCAACTCTGGGATCTTCCTCTGTGTAATGACTCCTCATCAGAAGCCACCACGTTTTTTTCCATGCTATTCTCAAGGATCACTCATCTGACCTACGGCATCTTCAAAGAGGAAATCCTCCTCTGAGCCCTCTTGGAGGCTGGATGCCGGCCAGCTTTGGAGACCGGCTGCTATTATTGTTGAGCAGAAGCACCAGGGTGCTGGCCCCTGACAACATGAGACTGGCACATCTCGAGCAGTAATCGACAGCAGATGGGGACCTGCTGCGGCAGGCCCTTTGTGGGGCTGTCTGGAAGCTCTGCTCCAGTGCACGGGAAGGTTTGAGTGGGACAGGGCTGAGCACTCGGTGCCAGGACTGCAAATGTGAGGGCAAGCACTGGAGGAGGGAGGATATGTCTGCTGTCCTATTCCTCCTGTTCACACCACCTCTTCCCTGCAGACAGGCCACGAATGGCACTACAGAATACATCCCTTGCTGCAGATAGAGTATTTTGCGGTGAAAGTTTAGAGAGAGAAGTTCATCTATAATCCTGAAAGAAACCAAAGCTTTTCACAAATCCTTCCTTTTGCAAAAATATTGTGCAACAACTTCCTCCTCTGCTTTCACAAACAACAGAAAAGATTAAAAGCCTGACAAGTGTTATTTGCAGTTGAAACCGGTACAGTTTCTCTAGTTGAGTGTTTCAATTTTACAGCAAAGTTTCAGGCATTTCGGGTTTGGGGGTTTTGTGTTTGTTTGTTTGTTTAATTGATTGATTGTTTTCGGGGGGGTTGGTGGTGGTGGTGGTTTTGTTTGTTCTTTTGGGAGGTTTTGTTTGTTTAGTTGTTTGGAGGGGGTTGCTGGTGGGTTTTTTTGGCTGGTTGGGGTTTTTTTTGTTTGTTTTTTTGATGGTGAGTTTTTTGTTTTGTTTTGGTATGGTGTTTGGGGAGGTTGTTTTTTATTTTTGGTGGAGGGCTATGTTTGTTGGTTTGGGTGTCGGGGTTTTTTTAAGAAAGAAAAGCAAAAAGCAGCAAAAGTATCAGGAACAAAAAGGTATCAGGAACAAAATTATCAGGAACAGTGTGGCCAGTAGG
>WAAF01017583.1:13174-36070 GCA_013400475.1 Tricholaema leucomelas | reverse complement strand
TTTTCTGCCCAAACCAGAGGTAAGCACATTAAATGGATAAAGGGGGCACAATAGGCCTGGTGCCATAAAGTCTGGCCTGCCCAGGGTCCAGGTTGTGTAATGTGTTTATGTAACGTGGTTGTATAAGCCCATGAGCCTAGCTTATGGCCCACCGGGTGCTAGGCCCATGCTGTTCCCACATTTGGAAGGTCCAGGCCTGTGGCTTTTGCCTATTATGGTAAGGCATGGCTAACTGCCAACCTGATTGGTCATTTTGGTGGCCAAGGGGCCATTAATCTCGGCCCACACTTGATAAATAGGGGTACACAGGTGAACATGGTGCTTAGGCTCACCCATACTGTTCTTGCTCATGCCTGCCTGCCTGCCTGTTCACCCGCAGTGCATCTGCCTTTATTTACGGGGCTCAGTCTCCCGTGCAGCCTATCGCGCGCCCGCTGCCTTACCGCTGCCTTACCGCTGCCTTACCGCTGCCTGGTAAGCTGCACTGCCGCCAAGTCACCAGGCGCAGACTCTGCACTGTCTGCACGCGATCGGCCTGCATGGCCAGCCTGACACCGTGCTGAGACTGCACGACGTCCTGCTTCTGCACCTGAGGTCCTGCCCAAGAATCCCTGGACAGAGGGTCCAGAAGAAGCCAGGAGAACCCGGTCAGGGACCGTCCTTTCCCCAGAAGCTGGGGAGATTCTCCTTTCCTGCGGACGGGATTTGGGAAAGCTGAGAGATGACTCAATATGAGTTAGCTTTGCAAGGCAATCCAAGGCTTTATTAAGAGCATCAGGGTTCAAGTTACAGAGCACATATTTTCTAGTTAGGGTGACCAGAGTGAGCACATCCAGCATGCAATGGGGTACTGTTAATTAGCAATTGGCACATCTAACGATTGGAATTTGCATGATCCTCCCTACTTGTGGTTACTGCTACAGCTAAAATCCCTCCCAAACTGGACATGGTCCCACAGAAGTTGTATATCAGAAGGCTCAAGGACACATTCCTTTTGAGCTTCTTCACACACACTGCTGTGGCTTACTGCGTTTCAATACTCAGACCTCACATCCAAGGCTTGATTGTACAAGCTTCTAGGGGCTCATGTCCCCTCTCCTTCAGCCAGTTCCCAGCACTTTCCCCTGAAGCCGGGAGGATTCCAGCCTCAACATCTGCGAGCTGAGTCCCCTGAAGATTTCACACTCGTATAGGCTGTGATGTAGCCCCGGAGAGTGACTGACAATTAATCAGATTTGTGAGTAAATGCTTCAATGCCTCTGTAATTTCTATTGCCTCCTGCTATTGCAGAAAGAGCTTCAGCCCATCTACTGGGCAAACAGCATATTGACCCCAAGCGGCACTTGGCCGCGGGGAACTCTCTCTGTTTATAGTTTGAATGTCTGCCAGTTATTAACAAGTTACTGTTTGATCTTACTCCTAGAATGTCTTTCATAAGCATGTAGAACAGATCCAACAGTGGCTGGGGGTGGTGAGAGTTCAGAATACTGAAGTTAATACATGGTATGTTTTTTATAGAATATCATCTCGCACCAATTAATTTCTCCCCTCTGCCCCAATTGGCATAGGAGGCAGAATCCCCTCCGTGACAAGGAGTTTCACTTGTAAAAAAATTAGATCAAGCTTTTGTTGCATAAAATTCCTGAGCTGCACTTGGTTGATGCCACAATTCAAAGGAGGAAAATGAGCGGGAATGAGCAGAACTTGCAGCTGTGCCATCTGCCTCCAGCACGTTTCATGCTATGTGGAGAACTGTGAGTCTTCGGTCTTTGTGCTCTTGCTTCTCTAGCTATTATTTCAGTAGGTAGTTTAAAATGATCACATTTCCTAGTCCATTACTTAGTGGGATTTTTTTTACTCTTTTCACTTCAGATAATGATCATCATCTGTTTGAAATTAAAGACCCATGTAGAGTGTTCTTATCTGGATGGTTTTGTTTGGGGTTTTTTTTGGGTGATGGTGATCTTTATTGTGTGGGTTTGGGGTTTTTATTTGTAGTATGCATCTAGTTCTGACTAAAACCAGAGGGATTACAGGAATAGTTTTTGGTATTTCAGTCTTAAGAGCCACTCAGAGTAGTTAACTTAGCAGTTAAAAGCTTGACCACCAGCTACCAAATAAACTTGCATTATTATTTCTCTGTGATTAGCTCTTTCAGGGAGCTTTTCCTTCATCTGTTTGCTTTGTGCTGATACCAGCAGCCTGTTCCCTGTGAGCATTCTGAACTATGCCAGGAACTGTTTCCATGAGGGGTTTGGAGGGTGCTGACCCTTTTCTTCCTCATTTCCCCACCTCCTGTGTTTTCTTATAAGGAAGAAGGTATTGTAAAACGTGAAGGTGTTGGGATTTGGGCAGGATTGAGCAGTCTGAAATAAGGAGAGCAGGAAGGGTAATGTTAGGTCATACTGATAAGGAAGGGCAGCTGTAAGGAAAATAACCTTGAGAAGGCTGGCAGAGAAGCTGCAAAGTTAGCTGTAGTTAGCTGTGCAAGGGGGATTTAGAGGGGTGGTCAGTCAGATCTGCCTCTAGGTGTGTGGACAGCCCACGTTTCTGCTATGTAACCTATCAGAATCACACACCTTGTATTAGCACCACTCTTGGCTGCATTAAATGGTATTTGACTTTATGCATCATATTGGCGTAAGACTCCTTGTACACGGAAAGAGGAACACCCGGCATGAAGGGAAGGTGTAAGCAAAATTACCTCAGGGTTTTGAAGGAGGAGTAGGGAGACTTATGAGAAGTGGTCCCTGTAGCACATCTGTATTTTATCAGCTGCACCTGACTTTGCAGACTGCTGAAGTACCACAAGCTCCTGAGTTTGCATCTGGGTTCACTATTGGCCATGTAAATTGTGAGCTGCTTCTTGTGGCTGCCTGGGCTTGAAGCTGAAACGTCCTTACCTCTTTATTGTAGCACTCTCCCGAACTAAAGCACTTCTTAAATCTGTTTTGGTTATTGCCTAAGGCATTCTGAGGAAGCAGAAGTTCTGACCTCAACTTCCCTTGGCATCATCCTGCCTTGACTGTGGGGGTAGTGTTACCTTTGATCTCCCCATGCTGTTCCTCTGCAGTGGCAAGCTGAGGTGATGACTGCCGTTTGAAGTCGCTGATGTCCGCAGCCGATGTGAGGTTTGTGTTGCAGAAAGTGGAGAGAGCTTTACATGAAGTTTTATTTACCTCTCATATATCCATGAAATACCATCTCCTCTGATATCAACTTCCAGCATCACAGACACCCCCTTCTTGACACAAAACCACTTTGTTTACCAGACACCTGTGTTACATTGCAGATCTGCTCTAAATTTAGCTGTACTAGACAGAATTCAGCCTAACATCCATTACCAGTTAGTGCTTCAATGCTTAATGCAGTTAACTGTTACATGCAACTTGCCTTGGTTTGTGCTTGCTCTGACTCTTTCCTGAGGCACCAATTGCCACTGCTTATCTTTCCTGACATTTTTGACCAATAAAGTGGTCATCCTAGGAGGAAAGTATTTAGAGGTTGAATCTTAGTTGGAAGAAAGGGACCTGGAGGTACTGGTGGATAGTAGGCTGAAGATGATCAGTGTGCCCAGGTGGGCAAGAGAGCCAATGGCATCCTGGCCTGGATCAGGAACAGTGTGGCCAGTAGGACAAGGGAGGTTATTCTGCCCCTGGACTCAACACTGGTCAGGCCACACCTTGAGTACTGTGTCCAGTTCTGGGCTCCTCAATTCAAGAGAGATGTTGAGGTGCTGGAACGTGTCCAGAGAAGGGCAACAAAGCTGGTGAGGGGCCTGGAACACAAACCCTATGAGGAGAGGCTGAGGGAGCTGGGGTTGTTTAGCCTGGAGAAGAGGAGGCTCAGGGCAGACCTCATTGCTGTCTACAACTACCTGAAGGGAGGTTGTAGCCAGGTGGGGGTTGGTCTCTTCTCCCAGGCAACCAGCAACAGGACAAGGGGACACAGCCTCAAGTTGTGCCGGGGGAAGTATAGGCTGGATGTTAGGAGGAAGTTCTTCACAGAGAGAGTGATTGGCATTGGAATGGGCTGCCCAGGGAGGTGGTGGAGTCACCGTCCCTGGGGGTGTTCAGGAAAAGCCTGGATGAGGCACTTAGTGCCATGGTCTAGTTGACTGGATAGGGCTGGGTGCTAGGTTGGACTGGATGATCTTGGAGGTCTCTTCCAACCTGGTTTATTCTATTCTATTCTATTCTATTCTATTCTATTCTATTCTATGATGTTGTAGTTACCTTAACCAGGTGTTCAGGGTTTACACATTTAAGAGCTCTGAAATGTTGGTTCTGTGCCACAGGCATGAACAAGTGTTCTCATCCTTTACCCAGTAACAGTAAGGTATTGTTTGCCTGAGCGCTGCCACAAATATTTTCTTCTTCATTAATATTGATGGTGGTACACTGATCAGTGTGTCAGGTTTCATTTTTCCTCTTCCAGGAGAGAGTGTGCACAATAAACCCTCACCTCTCTGACAGAATTGCAGTATTTGGAACTTCCACTGTCGTTTCTGGCAACTGACTTGCAACTGCGTAATGGTGTCCGAATGAAAGTTGATAACCTCATTTGCTTTTCAGAGTGCTTTGCAGCAGGCTGGGAGCAGATTGTCAGCTTCCCTTAGCTAGCAATGTTTGAGGTGATCATTTCTGTCTGCTGTGTGCTTGCCAAAAGCATTCCTTCTTTTATTTCTTCCGTGTGTTAATGCTGTCTTGACCACTGGAGCACACCGCAGCTTGTTCGACTGGTTTTAAGCTCAACATGACTTTGGAGACAGCCAGTCCTAACTGCAGTGCCAGCATCTGAGTTTCATCTAAGGTTATATGCAGCCACAAAACCTGAATTTACTTATCCAGGGATAAGTACAGTCTCCTGGTAGTCTCTCCAGGGCTGATATTTTGGCTTCCCACCAAAGTATGGTTTCTTTCCAGGCCCTGGTGGTGTCAGGGAGTCTGGTCAAGGGCAACCATGAACCGGTCAGAAACTCAAAATCCTCATGGACCTTTTCTATTATCTCCCTCTGCCCAACTTGTCTGACAGCTGCTAAACATACCACAAATACAATTTTGCCAAATGATGCCAACTTTTCTCTTCATTTGGAGTGAAAGGCTGCTGGAATATTTCCATTCAATGCACAAATGACTCTATATACACATACCATGACTTTACCTACCACATATATAATTTTGCCAAAGGATGCCAACTTTTCACTTCATTTGGAGTGGAAGGCTGCTGGAATATTTCCATTCAATGCATGAATGGCTCTATATGCTCAGTATCGTGGCATTCAACTCTCAATCTTTCAGGAGTGTATAAACTCAAACTATTCTTTTAAACAGTTTTTTCTTAGAGTTTGATGTTTGAGAACTGCAGAGGGCAGAAGGTGCTTGGAAACTTGCCTTCAGTGCCCAGCAAACAGGTCTCATGGCACCCAGGTACCAGAAAGTGCCTTTCTGGGCCCTATTGCTCGTTTCAGACCTCTAGAGCCTAAGCCACACCTGCATACAGACTCACTCATATTTCACTTCTGACCACTGTATGTGTATGGATTCAGACACTACTTTCTGTCAGGAATTGGTTTATTCTATGAATATGGTGTGGTGAGAACATGTTATTTTTCTCTGTTTCTGTGGAGCTGATGCCAAGTCAGGAATGGTCTTATCACTGTCAGAATTGTAAGTGATCTTTAAAAATCAGAAAAGCAAAACCCTGGGTGAAATCAGATTCTCAGTTTTTATCCTCTTTGTCTTCATGTTTAAGTTCAGATATTTACTCATTTGAACTGAAATAAAATCTTTCCTTTGGTGCTTTCCCTGAATGATGCCATCAACATCACAACCTCAGAAGACATGCTGCCTACTAGAGGTGGGCACTGGACCTGGATGGTCTCTTCTGAGAGCAGCCAGGAAGAAAGGGACCTGGGAGTACTGGCAGATAGTAGGCTGAAGATGAGCCAGCAGTGTGCCCAGGTGGCCAAGAGAGCCAATGGCATCCTGGCCTGGATCAGGAACAGTGTGGCCAGTAGGAGGAGGGAGGTTATTCTGCCCCTGTACTCAGCACTGGTCAGGCCACACCTGGAGTGCTGTGTCCAGTTCTGGGCTCCTCGACTCAAGAGAGATGTTGAGGTGCTGGAAGGTGTCCAGAGGAGGACAACAAAGCTGGTGAGGGGCCTGGAACANTTGGCTAGGGCTGAGTGCTAGGTTGGACTGGATGATCTTGGAGGTCTCTTCCAACCTGGTTGATTCTATTCCATTCTATTCTATTGAAGGCTGGGTCTATACACTGCACTCTACACAGCTCTGGGGGCACTGTGCCTGCTGCGTGGGGCATGAGGGGAAAGGGAGGGGCTTCCAGGGGAAACAGGAGGGAGCAGAGGGCTGGAAGATGTCGTGTTTGTCTGGTTCCCACCACTGTGCCAACCTCTTGCTGCTCTGTTTCCACTGCTGCCTGGATCCTGCAGAAAAGCCAGGTGTCATGGCCCTGCTTTGCACTGCCTGCAGCCGAGAGAAGACCACCTGGCAGTGTGCACACCTGCTGCCAAGGAGCTCGGAACTGCTCCTGCTACAGCTCCACAACTTCAGGCTGGGGAAATGCTGATATCCCTGGCTTGCCTTGCCGTTTTCCCTGAGCTCCAGTCATCACTGCTTGGCATCATTTCAAGGCATTATCTGAACCTTAGCATGACCTCCCCACACCTCTTGCTGACCAGGGTTGGTACAGGATAAGCAGGTCCTGACACATCCTTCTTATCGTGCTCCAAATTCCTGGAGCTGCTGTAATTTCTGGTTACATGCCAGAGAGGGCACAGGGATTGTACCTCGCATTGCTGCTGTTAAGGTGCTATTGCCAGGACCCAGCAACAGCTGAAGGAGCTGTTGTTCACAGGAATTGGGGTAAAACTAAAATGACAACATCACCTGTTGTCTTCAATTTGTTGTGACTGCAGGAATGTGGAAAGAGGAAGAAGCCTTAATTAAATGCTTTCAGAAGTCTTAATTAACTCAGACAGCTAATCCTGGAGGTAGAGCTTCCTTTAACTAGCTAAAGCATATTGGCCTTACACAAAAAGAATTAACTCAGTTGAAAATCAGCCCTGGTTTCATGTTAAATGAAAATCCCTAGAGATGGCAAAGTAATCGATAGCTCTTTGTGAAAGAGCAGTTGTATTATGAGAACACAGCTTGGATTATACTGCCTTCAGCAGGGCAAGGTCAATGCATGTCAACAGGTGAAGCAGGTGGCTGTCTCAAATGCACATCATCTACTTTGTGCAGCTTGTACAAGTAAGTGTATATGGCTGTCAGTGTGCCTTTAATTTAGCTAATATGCACCCCTTGTATTTTCTCTCTTTCCTCCTTCCCAAACAGTCTCCATGAATCTTGTTTGCTTTCTTTGAATGTTGGCAACAGTAAGTTGTAGGTGGAAAACATTTTTCTTTTTGTCCTCTCACAGGCCTTGATCCACAATTAGCAAATTCTTCATCCTGGCCAGGTGTACCTTTGCTTAACTGGAAGTGCACATTGGAGTAGCCTAAGAAGTATTTGGGCAAGTCCTTCAGAGGTCAAGAATCACAGAAGTTCTTGGATTGGAAAAGACCTTCAAGATCATCAAGTCCAATCATCAGTTAAGAGGCATAAAAAGAAAAAGTAAGCTTAATAAACTGGGAGGAAATGCTTGTGGGAATAGAAAAAAGGTGGACACATCAGGAAGCAGTATAGTGCCATGCTTTGAGTTCAGTTTTGTTTAAACAGACCAATTAGTATTGTGATAAGTTATGGATGAAAGTGGCCATTGCCAAACATGGAGGGTCCAAGGGTTTACCTTCCCTGTGAGACAGAATATTTAATGGTCATTTGTGCTAGTTTGAAGCTAGCTAGAATGTTTGGGTGAGAAGAACTAGATTACAGGCTGTGAAAGGAAAACAGAATGATGTCTACTTCACCCATAGGCTTACTGAGAGATACAAGAAGAAGAATCAAAACATAGATAAGGCACTTCTGCTGGGGAACTGGCTGAGCTGCATTTCTCTCTAGTCTCTGCTTCTCCTGCTGGGGAGCTCTGAACTGCATCTCTCTCTCTCTAACCTCACCCTCCGTTTCTCTGACTGATCCACTTCCTAACCCCCTGGCTGAACCTCCATTCTTCCTTGGGTCTGGGGTAAGGTTGAAAGGGGTAGGGGGAAGGTGAAGGGGCACTTGGGAGCCCCCCCTGGGGACTCAGGTTTCTGGGAGGGCTGTTGTGTTTCTGTATTAGCTTTTCCCTTGTCTATTTCTGTCTATAACTGTATATACTGTAAATATCTGCTTGTATATTGTGCTAGCTGTAAATATAAGCTTTATTCAAATTTCCAGAGCCAGCTGAGTCTAGTCNCCAGGCTTTGCTTGAACACCTCCAGGGACGGTGACTCCACCACCTCCCTGGGCAGCCCATTCCAATGCCAATCACTCTCTCTGACAACAACTTCCTCCTAACATCCAGCCTAGACCTCCCCCGGCACAACTTGAGACTGTGTCCCCTTGTTCTGTTGCTGTTTGCCTGGCAGAAGAGACCAACCCCACCTGGCTATAAAAAGAATGGGTTTGGGTTTATTAGCCCATCACAACTGATGCTGATCAGGCCACACAGCTGAGTCTATCCACAAAGCAAAGGGATGACACTGGCAACTGAGCTGCCAGTTAAAAAGAAAACGTAAGGAGGAGAACACAACAACTTCCTTTCTTTCACTCTGTTTTCCTCTATATCCTTAAAGCTCCCCAGCAAGCAAACCAACCTGCCTGGCCATTATTCTGACTCTCATGCCTGCAAATAACATTAGTAAAAGTATTTTTGAGGTAGGAAAAGGGATGTGAAACTTCAGCCCCGTGGAAAGGCATTTTGTGCAAGTGGAAATTACTTTCTGTATTGGAAATGTTTGTTCAGGCTTAATGGTATTCACTGGTCCCATAAAGCAAGGAGAAAGAGCAAAGCTGGGCGAATCCAGCGCAAGGTTTGCCTGTAGGTTTGTTTTCCACCTTTCCTCAGAGCTGAATTTGATCCATTCTCTTGTATTTACTCTAGAATAATGCTGAGCCTCCGCTGCCCCAGCAGTAAACAGTGCAGACTGCTTCAGCAAGCAGATCTTCAAGAACCTCTTTGCAGGGTAAATGTCAAGCTGTTGTTCAATTAATTATTCCCAAAAGTGAGTTCACCTGCAGTGACATTTAGCTGTGCTGCACGTGCGCTGCACTGCTGCTCTTCCTGCTCTCGTTTGGTGTTTCATGTTATGGCCTCATGTGAGGGACTCATATTGCAAAAAGCAGCAGGAGCAGCAGCCTGCAATGCAGTATAGGGCAGAGGTGCTTGCCTTGATTCACTGGTTTGTGGGGGCAGGATCACAGAGTCCCAGAATTCAGAGGGAAGCTTTGCCCTCCTTCACCACCTGAGACCTGCTGGGGCTGCCTTGACCTTGTTCAGAATCATAGAATGGTTTAGGTTGGAAGGGACCTCAAAGATCATCCAGTTCCAACCCCCGCTATAGGCAGGGACACCTCCCACTAGAACAGGCCATTCAAAGCCTCATCCAACCTGGTCCTGAACACCTCCAGGGAGGGAGCAGCCACAACCTCCCTGGACAATCCCTTCCAGTGTTTCGTCACCCTCACTTTAAAGAACTTCTTCCTAACATCCAGTTTAAATCTCTTCTCTTCCAGTTCAAACAAATTACTTACTCCTCATTCTGTCATTCCAGGACCTTGTCAATAGTCCCTCCCCAGCTTTCCTGGAGGTCCCCTTCAGATACTGGAAGCTACTACAAGATCTCCTTGAAGCCTTTTCTTCTCCAGGCTGAAAAGCCCCAACTCTCATCGCCTGTCCTCATAGGAGAGCTGCTGCAGCCCTCTGATCATCTTCCTGGCCCTCCTCTGGACTCACTCTAACAGTTCAAATCAGTTAGGCTTGAGGAGGAAGGTGAAATGGCTGATCCCACCTAGCATCTTGCCCCCTTTCTCACTGCTGGCTGGCATCCTTTGTCACCAGTAAATGTGACACAGCTGCATCTCTGATACAAATATGAATTTTAATATGTGGCAGAGATGATTTGCCATTGGAATGGGCTGCCCAGGGAGGTGGTGGAGTCACCATCCCTGGAGGTGTTCAAGAAAAGCCTGGATGAGGCACTTAGTGCCATGGTCTGGTTGACTGGATAAGGCTGGGTGCTAGGTTGGACTGGATGATCTTGGAGGTCTCTTCCAACCTGGTTGATTCTGTTCTATTCTATTCTATTCTATTCTAATTACTAATTATTAGAAGTCTTGCCCTATTTACAGGGTTGTTCTTCAGTTGTGAAAGACATTGACACAGTTATGTACAGTACATAGCATTATTAAACAATTTAAGACACTTTAAGCCAAAACAGGAGAATTGCAGACAATGGTTTTAAACTGGGAGAGTTTTCTCAGCAGTATGAGACTGGTGGGACCCTACAGACTCCCCCAGCTGGTGGGAGCCTATAGACTCTCCAGCTGTTAAACTGAAGCAACAGGCACAAGTACGCAAAGAACTTTTACAGAGAGGTGGGGACAGGGATGTAGTTGGCCTTGCTGAGAACCTTGTGGGTAGCAGTCCATCGTTTCTGGAGCAGTGTGTTGGTATTTTAGACAACCAGAAGGACTTTCCCCCCTCATGGGGTGGGGGTAAACCACCCAAAGAATAGCGCTGCTGCAATTTGGAAGTTGGAATGAAAACTTTAACAATAAATAAAAGGTATTTAAGGTAAGGGGAGTTACAAAAAGATATAGGGAAGGGAAACAAGGTACAAAATACACATACAGCCAGACTGGTGTCAATGGATGGAGGTAGATTCAGGATGGGCTTGTCTACCATGTGGTGGGGTGGCCAGGTGGCAAAACAGGAGCAGCAGGAACCAGGTGGTGCTATCAGGCAGGCAGGGAGGGCAAAGAGAGAGAGCAACAGGAAGTTCCTATTTTTATAGGGGGTCTAGAGAGGATGCTGGAGTGGGCCAACCACTGCACCTGGGGTCAGGTTCCCAGGGCTTCTTGCCTACTGTGGTCGCCCACTTGCCGCTAATTCTCCTTCTGGATCGCGTTGGGTCATGCTAGTGAGAAATGACAGAGACTCCACCAGAGACCTTTATTGTTCATTCTGACTCCATCTATTATAGTCTTGAGCACAGACCACACACCTACACATCAGCATAATCTAGGTGAGTACAGCCCACTCTTTTACATACACCACACCTGCTTCTTATCATTAACCAGGGCTTGCACTATCTTTCCTCCCCCGTGGGAGGCATCCTGAAGCTGTGGGAATCAAAGGTCAAATGCTCACACATTGCTTGTAATTATTCCCTCTCACACTGCATTCCCACAGTCTCCCTCCCAGCACTTGCTGTGTTCAGCCCAGGTGCACAGTTTTGAATGTAGTGATGTGCATGGTATGTGATGTGCTTTTACATCCTAGTGGCTGTGCACTGGAGAAACAGCTACTTCACAGTCTCACAGTCTCACAGTATCATCAGGGTTGGAAGAGACCTCATAGATGATCATCAAGTCCAACCCTTTACCACAGAGCTCAAGGCTAGACCATGGCACCAAGTGCCACGTCCAATCCTGCCTTGAACAGCTCCAGGGAAGGCGACTCCACCACCTCCCTGGGCAGCCCATTCCAGTAGCCAATGACTCTCTCAGTGAAGAACTTTCTCCTCACCTCAAGCCTAAATTTCCCCTGGTGCAGCTTGAGGCTGTGTCCTCTTGTTCTGGTGCTGGCTGCCTGAGAGAAGTGAGCAACCTCCTCCTGGCTACAACCACCCCTCAGGTAGCTGTAGACAGCAATAAGGTCTGCCCTGAGCCTCCTCTTCTCCAGGCTAAACAATCCCAGCTCCCTCAGCCTCTCCTCGTAGGGCTGTGCTCGAGGCCTCTCCCCAGCCTCGTTGCCCTTCTCTGGACACGTTCAAGCATCTCAATGTCCCTCTTAAACTGGGGGGGCCAGAACTGGACACAGTACTCGAGGTGTGGTCTAACCAGTGCAGAGTACATGGGCAGAATGACCTCCCTGCTCCTGCTGGCCACACCATTCCTGATGCAGGCCAGGATGCCATTGGCTCTCTTGGCCACCTGGGCACACTGCTGGCTCATGTTCATGAGTATGGGCAGAAGGAAAGAAGGAAAGAGAGGGAGACTTGCAGAGACCATTTACATATCTAAGGGCTGAGTCAACCCTCTTCAAATGCAAATTGAGAGAGTTCCTTAAAAACACCTAGTCTGTTCTGAAAGGTAGAGAAAACACTGCTCTCTCCTGGTAATTGGCTTAGCAGAAGATGTCGAGGAGGAGGCTGCATTGCTAATGTTCTGCAAGCATGTAAACATCTCTCTGCTTTGTAAATGCTGGGGGCTTTTTCCCCTTTAAATCAAAACCTGCAAAATTGCCCTGTTGCTGAGTTGCTACCCTCCCTGGCCCGGGTGTATGACCTCAGGTCAGTAACTTTCACTACCAGCTAAATGATAGATACCATCTGCATTTGGGAACCAACATCACTCACCACCACCTGGACACTTGCCTCAGGAAGGAAAATGTTTAGTCTATGAAGTAGCCCCTGCACTTCCCTCTAATTATAGCAAGTCTGCTTTGTACACATGGACAACTCTCTGCATCATGTCAGGGACGTTCTGCTTTTTTGGCTGTGCACAAACTTTATTACAGCGCTTCCAGACCTTTATTTTTAAGTCGACTTAGACTACTCCAGAGTCTTTGTATCGTATCTTTGCAGCAGCATCTTCTGATCACTTTCCCTGTCTGGAGAAACCTTTCTTAATGTTTTGCTCCCACCTAGTGTTTTTCAGTGAAACTGCTGGTACTCTGCTTTTGACGTAGGACTGGGGTGGAGGAGCATTGCATTGTTGCTGTCTACAACTATCTGAGGGGTGGTTGTAGCCAGGAGGAGGTTGCTGTCTTCTCTCAGGCAGCCAGCACCAGAACGAGAGGGCACAGCCTCAGGCTGCGCCGGGGGAAGTTTAGGCTCGAGGTGAGGAGAAAGTTCTTCACTGAGAGAGTCATTGGCTACTGGAATGGGCTGCCCAGGGAGGTGGTGGAGTCGCCGTCCCTGGGGCTGTTCAAGACAAGGTTGGACGTGACACTTGGTGCCATGGTCTAGCCTTGAGCTCTGTAGTAAAGGGTTGGACTTGATGATCTGTGAGGTCTCTTCCAACCCTGATGATACTGTGAGACTGTGATACTGTCTCTGACCCAGGTTCACCGTTGGATATAGCAGTATGAAATGTAGTGATTTTATAGGGTTGTCTGCCTGTGGTGCAGCTGTTGGAACTTGAAACAGTGGAGCATAAGCCACGGACAGGCGAGAGTGCAGGAGCTCAGCAAGTGCTGAATAAAGTGGAAGGTTGGAATGACCTTGGAGAATGGTGTAACAAATGCAAACAAATGTAAGGCTGGAGCCTGTGGTTTTCTCCTATCTCTGCTTAGACACAACATGTGTGTTGTTGAGAGAATATGAAGAACGACTGCGCTAATTAGTGTGTAATCCTAGCGTGGTCCTAGCGCAATTAGAGTCTAACATGGTTTGTAACCCAGTTACGTAGCCTTCTGAGAGAAAGTGTATAAGCTCATGCTTGGGGTGTAATAAACGGATTTGGATTGGAAATTGCTTATGTTAAGCCTTCTCCCCGTCTCTTCTGGTACCCATGGTATTGAGGCCTGTGGCAGTTCACCACGTTTCTTTTCATCTGGCTATGAAAACTCCCAGCTCCTTCTCCCTCCCTCCCTCCTCCTGGGGAGGGTGGAAGTGCATGGAGGAGAGAAATTCACAGGGTCACAGGATGTCAGGGGTTGGAAGGGACTCAAAGAGATCATTGAGTCCACCCCACCCCCGCCAGAGCAGGACCATACAACCTAGCTCAGATCACAGAAGAACACATCCAGACCAGCCTTGAAAGGCTTCAGAGGATGAGACTCCACAACACCTCTGGGCAGCCTGTTCCAATGCTCTGTGACCCTTTCAGTAAAGAAGTTTCCTCTTGTATTGAAGTGGAACCTCCTGTGCTGCAGCTTATATCCACTGCCCCTTGTCCTAGCACAGTCTTGTAGCTGTAGGTTGGTCTCTTGATACAACTGTTAGCACATTAACTTAAAGGCCATTAAAGGAGGAAATCATGTGGTGAGAAAACTGACAACTGACCCAGACTCCTCAGATGGAGGTGCTGTGTTTTGAAGCAAAACACCTTTCTGTGAATTAGTGCTGATCCAGTAGGGACCCTAAATAAATGCCATATTGGCTGTGCTGCTGTCAAGTATTGACATATCTCTGGCCTGGATCTCTCTCTACCCTTGTCCTATCCCACTACTACTTTTCATCTCCAGTGGGACTTTATGGAGGAGCTGAACATGAAATGGTTGCTCTCTTCTCTCAGGCAGCCAGCACCAGAACAAGAGGACCTCAAGCTGCACCAGGGGAAATTTAGGCTTGAGGTAAGGAGAAAGTTCTTCACTGAGAGAGTCATTGGCTACTGGAATGGGCTGCCCAGGGAGGTGGTGGAGTCGCCGTCCCTGGAGCTGTTCAAGGCAGGATTGGACGTGGCACTTGGTGCCATGGTCTAGCCTTGAGCTCTGTGGTAAAGGCTTGGACTTGATGATCTGTGAGGTCTCTTCCGACCCTGGTGATACTGTGAGACTGTGAGACTGTGATCTCAACATCTCTCTGAGAACTCTGCTTGTGGCTGCTGCTAAATCTACTGCTTTCCCCATTGCTGAGATTTCAGTTATGCTGAACATAAATCAATCCTGATTTTACACCCATCACTGAACCTCACCAAGATATTTTTCTTTGCCTCCCAAGTTCCCACAGTCTGTCTCACTCTCTGTCTCCTCTGCCACTCATGCCACCAGCTGTTCCACCTTGGATTGATCCAGCCACTGTTTCTTGTTTAGCTGGCATTTATTGCTCAAACCACCAGTTTTTGCTCAGCGCTTCTGGCTGCCTCTGGCACCATCACAGACCTCTGCTACCACCAAAAATTCAGTCTCATATCCATTGCTGTGTGCTGCCACTCCAATTTGCCTGGCTTGTCTCCTCATCCTTCTGCTGTTGCTTCATGAGTAGAGTCCATTTCCCTAAATGCTTCATATTTTCTTTCTCCACAGCCTTTGTAAATTCCCATTTCTTTTGCTTTCCAGTGTGATGCATCCTGCTCTGTTTTTTCTTTCCTGTTCTCCTAGACAAAGCTGGTTTGCCCTCTCCACAATAGGACAAGGCCTGTTTAGGTTTTGTGTTTTGCTTTTACCCTTTTTTGCCTCTCTTCATGGCCATTTTAATCTCACCCATGAAACCTCAGCTGTATTTGGTCTAAGAGAAGAGACCATAGTGCTTAAAAGCTACAATGCTTTGTGTTCATTTAGTAGTAGCAGCAAAGATCATTTTTGCAAGCTGATGAGACTGCAGAGTCAGAGTTCTTCCAACAGGAGAAAATGCACAAAGACAGGCAAAATGTTAGCAAAATTTCTAACACATAAATATCAAATACAATGCACTAATAAATATTGGAATGGGATGGACTTTGTCAAGCTGACATGCCATTCTGCAGGTATTGTTTTTAACAGATGGGAAAGAAACCCAAGATTGGGTCTAGAGCCTGAATGAGGATTTGCTCATTTGGGGGGCTGCAGCTATTGTAAGCATAGCAACCCCATTTAATTAGCTGACTAAAATCTTGCTTTGTCAATGGTTTGGTTTGGGTTTTGTGCTTAAATGCATTCTAGCAAAACTGAGTACTGAAAGCTCCCAAACTGCTCTGGCCAAGTTTAATCTGAAATGTGCAAACAGAATAGCTCATAAAATAACAGACATGGTCATGTTGGAAACCTTTCCTTCTCTTTCTTTAGGACAAATTGACTACCTATTGATTTGTTGTTTCAACCACACGGGGAGCACAGCAGTAATTCCTCTCTGGTTTTTGACAGCAGGAGCTTCCACAGAGTTTGCTTTGGCTGGTAAGTTGTTTTCCTCTGGTTTTAATCTGTCTCTGTGTGCTTTTAGGACATGGATTGCACCGACAGACAATCGCTGATTATGGTTCTTGTGTGGCTGCCAAAGTTCTCAATGCACAAAGAGAATGTTATACTTTGTTCCCCTTGAAAACCCAAAACTGGCTGGGACAAAAGCATGAGGTTTAAGCATAGAAGCAAATCCTGATGCCTAGGAGAGATGCAAAGGCAGTTAGAATGTGGGAAACAAGCTCACTGCTTTAAGAATTTCCCTGAGGAACAAAGTCTGTGGTGTAAAGAAGCACACTTACAGTGCTGGGGTACATGCCCTTCTGCATGCCCACCTCCCCTTTCCCCACGGGAGGCTTTTATAGAATAGAATAGAATCAACCAGGTTGGAAGAGACCTCCAAGATCATCCAGTCCAACCTAGCACCCAGCCCTATCCAGTCAACCAGACCATGGCACTAAGTGCCTCATCCAGGCTTTTCCTGAACACCTCCAGGGACAGTGACTCCACCACCTCCCTGGGCAGCCCATTCCAATGCCAGTCACTCTCTCTGTGAAGAACTTCCTCCTAACATCCAGCCTATACTTCCCCTGGCACAACTTGAGGCTGTGTCCCCTTGTTCTGTTGCTGGTTGCCTGGCAGAAGAGACCAACCCCACCTGGCTACAGCCTCCCTTCAGGTAGTTGTAGACAGCAATGAGGTCTGCCCTGAGCCTCCTCTTCTGCAGGCTAAACACCCCCAGCTCCCTCAGCCTCTCCTCATAGGATTTGTGTTCCAAAATATAACCTGCCCTTGTTACAGGACCCCTTCCTGCACAACAACCTGATTGGATTCAAGAACAGAAGATCTCTCCCTCACTCCACGACAAATTCCCACCACTACAGTCTCAGTTCTCTCCTGCATGTGCCTGCTGGTGGGTTTTTTGGTGGTTGGTGGATCCTCAGGATTTAAGTTTTGACCCTGAGTGCTGCTATCCAGTTGTTCCTTACCCAACCACAAAACACCCTTGGCTTCCACCTCGGCAGCAGAACCTCACATTCTCTGCACTTGCCTATACTTTAATTAGCTAAAGCAAAATTACTTCCCTTAGCTCTGTTTATCGCAAGACTGGATGGCAAGGCTATGTCTTTTATACATCTTTAAGTGTGGCACTGTGAAAGAGCCTGTGCCAAATCCATCCAAAAATATTTGAGGACCACCTTGCTGAAAATATGGGTTCTAATTGCAACACAAATGCAGCATCATGGGTTTCCATTTTTAAGCGTGTTGTGCTGAGCTAAGCCTGTAGGAGGAATGAGACAAGAGACTCAACCAAAGCCTGTAGGAGGAATGAGACAAGAGACTCAACCAGGGCTTATTAATTTTACATTATAGTAATGGTTGCAGTACCTCTTCTGACAGGCAACCAGCAATAGAACAAGGGGACACAGTCTCCAGTTGTGCCAGGGGAGGTACAGGCTGGATGCTAGGAGGAAGCTCTTGCCAGAGAGAGTGATTGGCACTGGAATGGGCTGCCCAGGGAGGTGGTGGAGTCACCAGGTTCGTTCTGATCTCTTCTCATGGATAATTAGCAATAGAACAAGAGGAAATGGCCTCAAACTGAAACAGAGTAGGTTTAGACTGGACATTGGGACTGGATATGTGTAGAGGTTGTTTAGATGTGATGCTTGGAGATATGGTTTAGGGCTGCACTTTGTAGAGTAGGGTTAATGGTTGGACTTGATGATCATCATAGTCTAATGCTGGACTTTCCATCTCTCTCATTGGCAAAGCAGTTATCCTTGCTATGCAGTCAAAATCTGATCCACAAGGAAACATTCATCCCTCTTGTAAGTGTTCAGTATGTAGTCCCTAGATGATATGATATGCTGTGTGTTTTATTAGGTAACAAATTACCTGCTGAGGCATAGTATTGTCAAGGGTGACCTTGTGACAGTGGGCAGCAGCAGTGAACATAAAAATGATAAAAGTCTGGGTAAAATCTCTGGCTCCATAGGTTGAAGATGCTCAAGAACTATTGCCAGATGGGTTATACTCACAGATATGTGTAGGCTCAGAGGCTGACTCTTTAAAAAGAAGAGAAATTAGGGAAAGAAACTAATGCACACCAAAAAACGAACAGCAAATGTAATAGAGAGAGAAGAAATGTTTGATTCTAAAACCAGAAAACACTCTTCATGAAGAAATACAGCCAAAAGAGGTGTTGACATGTTGGTTTGTGCTGCAGAGGAGAACAGGAGTGTAAGCTGTACTAAACTGCACATTGGTTTCTCTATCCCTGCTGCCTCACTCTGTCTTCACTCAGTTATTTGTGGTGTGTCTTTCTTGCTTTGGTTTTGGGAGCAAGTGGGAAGGTTTCTGTGTATTAGATAGACGGGAGAGTGGCTGTTAACCTGCTGACTTTATCACTGTACAGGAGAGATAGCTGAGCCAGAACTTGGAAACCAAATTCCTTCAAACTCAGAGGAACTGGGGGCTCTGCATCTGAATTTGCTATTTAGCACTATTTCTAGTAGCCAATACAGGAATCCTGTCTCCCTAGGTCAAAACAAGGAGTATAATCAATTAATAATTGGTATGATCATGCATTTGATTGTGATGCTTGTGATTGCAAATGATGTGATTTGATTGAGTTGTTTTGACCTGTTACAGAAGGGAAAGTGTACAGACATTTCATTCAGCACAATTTGGGTTTCCATGCCCTGCCATAGCAAGACAGCTAAGAAAAGGGCTTGAAGCAGTTAAATCAGAACAGATGAATATTTTTTCCCAGAAGCCAAAGATGTAAAGGGACAGCTGTACCTGTAACAAGCACTACTTTGAGTCACTCACCAAGGCAAATGAGTTTGCAGACCAGAGCATGTAAGTTTTTACCAGTGAACTGTGGCTCAGACGGGAAACTGTTGACAAGGCATTTCTTACATGAATATTCTCAAGTAAACTTCCAAGGCAGCAGGAACTGCTAGCAGGGCAGAGATAAAGCACACCACCCTTTCACCTTGGTACTTATTTAATGTCCATCCTGGGTTTTGCCTCTTCATATGATGTAAAGTGGTGCAATGCTTTAGGTTTCAGTAGCGTGGTCTGATTTGTACCCTGCTTTGTCTAGATATAAATGCATCAGTATGGTGATTATCCCAGTTGGGTCAGTCAAACATATGGTCCTTTATCCAAACATCCCGGTAGAATTTCCACATGCAGAAATATCCATGTGAAAAAAATACTCATGTACTTGAGATCCAGGAAAAGGTTGGTTGTTTCTTCTAGTTGTTTGAGGTTTTGGGTTTGTTTTCAGCTGAGAATGATATTCATCTTGAGAGCAACCAAGTGGAGAATTTGGGTCCTGCTGAGTGAATGAATATCCCTCTGCTCTACTCTGCCCTGGTGAGACCACATCTTGAATACTGTGTTCAGTTTTGAGCTCCCCAGTTTAAGAGGGACAGGGACCTGCTGGAGAGAGTCCAGCAGAGGGCTATGAGGATGATTAGGGGACTGGAGGGCATGGCTGATGAGGAGAGGCTGAGGGACTTGGGACTTTTGTAGTCTGGAGGAGAGAAGACTTAGAGGGGATTTGATAAATGTTTATAAGTATCTGAGGGCTGCCAGGAGGGGAGGGACAGGCTCTGCTCACTGCTGCCTGAGATACAACAAAGAGCAATGGGTCTAAGTTGCAGCAAAAGAGGTTCTGCCTCAACACAAGGGGGAACTTCTTTACTGTAAGGGTCACAGAGCACTGGAATAGGCTCCCCAGAGAGGCTGTGGAGTCTCCTCTGGAGAGGCCTGTCCGGATGTGTTCCTCTGTGATCTGTGTTAGATAGTATTGCCCTGCTCTGGCAGGGAGGTTGGACTCGATGATCTCCTTGTATGCCTTCCAACCCCTAACATCCTGTGAGCCTGTGTCCACTTGCAATTTGTAAGGACTTCTGAATATCTTTTGGTTGTAAGCTCTCTTCTCTGGATGATGTGGGGGTTGGTTTGTTTGTTTGTATTCTGCATTGTGCAAATAATTCTCTCAGGTGGCAGGCATGCTGCATCTTTTGATCTCTGAGGCTGTACTCTTCCAGCTTTGTGAATGTTACACCTACATGCAGAGCTGCTCGTTAATTCTTCATTTCAGACAGCATCATCTGCCGTGTGTCTCAGTGTGCTGCAGCACATTTCTCCAAGGAAAAGACAGTGCTGGAGATGGTCACTAGATGGCTGCGCTCTCGCATGGGATTTCACGGCTCTCCTTTTCCAGACCTTCATTTCTCACGGACTTGATTTGTATGTAGCATCTGCGCTGCAATTCAGCCACAAACCGCAACGTCCATATCTTCAATTTTCTCCTCAGCATGTTGCAATATAATTCCACAGCATTCAGAGTTATTGTGCAGAGAAGTCACCGGGGCTGAAATGGCATCTAACCACTGGAGCATCTGGTATTGTTCAGAGGTTTGATAGAGTGAAAGGACACCTGTCTTTCTGGAGTCAGGAAACCTTTGGAATCAGTGTGGCATGAACTGCTGCGTGTATTGACTTGACATTGGCTGAGCAGTTCTGAATGCCCTAAAAGTGGGGACAGGTGTTGGTCTGTGGTTCTTGCCAGTAACCACTGCTGGTTTATAGGGATTGAAGGTGATTTCTGGAGGAGGGAAAAATAAATCTTCCTGTTTGCCTATTCTAAGCTAAAAGAGGGGAGAGGGAGCACTTCACACAGAGGGGAAATCTGATGGAAAGACCTGATTTGAGTGAAAGAAATATATCTGAGGAATAGCATGCATGGTGCATAGTGGCAGCACCTCAAGGGGAACAGTGGAACAGCATGTATGGTGTATAGTGGCAGCACCTCAGGAGGAACAGCAGGTATGGTGTATAGTGGCAGCACCTCAGGAGGAACAGCAGGTATGGTGTATAGTGGCAGCACCTCAGGAGGAACAGCAGGTATGGTGTATAGTGGCAGCACCTCAGGAGGAACAGCAGGTATGGTGTATAGTGGCAGCACCTCAGGAGGAACAGCAGGTATGGTGTATAGTGGCAGCACCTCAGGAGGAACAGCAGGTATGGTGTATAGTGGCAGCACCTCAGGAGGAACAGCAGGTATGGTGTATAGTGGCAGCACCTCAGGAGGAACAGCAGGTATGGTGTATAGTGGCAGCACCTCAGGAGGAACAGCAGGTATGGTGTATAGTGGCAGCACCTCAGGAGGAACAGCATGTATGGGGTACAGTGGCAACACCTTAAGGGGAAGAGGACTAGAAGTTTTCAAACCAGTTGTTTACTGGCAGTTCTAGAAACATTGTATGAAAAGCAGTGCTGTAAATGTCTATTTTCAAAGAGGGACTATAAAGGAGGAAAAACATCAGGAAAGGAGAAACAGCAGAAATGGGTGTCTCTGCCATATAGCCATTTGGTGCCAGTGAGCGTGTCAAGACTGCCCTGGCCAGGTACCCTAGCAGTAGCAGCTGTTCACCAGAAACCTGGGGGCACCCAGTCCCTTACAAGGAAGAAAACAAACCATGCTGATTTGCCTTTGAGCTCCCCATTTGGCAAACATTTGGCCTGTTGTAAAAAGTAAGTTGTGAAAGCGAAATCATTTTGTAAGTGCAGAAGAGCTCTGAACGGTGGATTCATGAGCAGCACTACAGTTGTCAGTCAAAGCCATGAATCAGCGGTGGCTAGTGAGAGACACCAGCTCATAATGAGACTGCAAGAGCAGATTTAGGCAGTGGCCAGGTAATTCTGTAAACAGAGCTGGCACTTGTTTGAAGAGAAAGAGCCCTGACAAAGTGGTTGCCTCTGAATCCTCCACTGTTTCTATCTATGATAGAAATAGCGATGCCTCAGCAGCAAGGATGGATGCTTCGCTTTCACTTCTCTAAGTTTCTGCTACAGTCTCTTATCATCTGCCAGGAAGTTCAGTGAGCAGGTTACATTAAAATCCTACACCGTTCTGCAAGTAGCAATAACCTCTGATGGCTTGACAGGCACTGTGAGGTTCTCTCAGGAGGCTGACAGTTACGGAGGTTCTTACTTCTTTCATCAAGGAGTTGGAAAACACAAGCAAAACCCTAAGACTGGCAGCTTATACAGCACTGCCCTCTGCTCCTCGGGAAGCTTTTCTTAGGGGCAACTTTTTCACAAGTGGATTAATAGTTTTGGATTAAGTTTATCCAAGAGGGGAAGAGGAAATAATCTGGGCTAAGAGCATGGCCCAGGGCTTTAATAACCCCTTTCTGACTTCTAAGGCTGCTCCACATTCAGTTTTTACCAGCAATTGTGCCATTTCACAGGTCACATCTCATAAACTGTTTTGCTGGGAGGTTAAAGCCAGCTGTGGACCACAAAAGGAGGGGTCAGGCAGGAAGCTGATTATCACTGTGCCTGCAAATCACAGCAACAATTAAGAACTCCTTTAAAACTTGCTTTGATGCTTGTGATGCTCAGAAAACGCACAAGCAGCAAATATGCCAATGCTACCTAATGGTTAGTTTCACACTCTCTTACTGCTGTATTGCATTCCAACACCTGCTGTCTTTAGTGTTTGTATTTCAAACCCTTGTGTGACGTCTAGGTGCAGTACCTACTACTGTGAATCGAGGTCCCACTATACTGCTGTGTAATTGCTTTTCTGGCGCAGGATGCAGTCCTGTTGGGATAGCCTGATGTGACATTCCCTTGCTTTTCTCATTTTCACCTGCACCAGGATCCGAGCAAGATGTTAAGTGCAAAAACAATGAGACAGAGAAGGGGATCCAGCAGTGTGCCCAGGTGGCCAAGAGAGCCAATGGCATCCTGGCCTGGATCAGGAACAGTGTGGCCAGTAGGACAAGGGAGGTTATTCTGCCCCTGTACTCAGCACTGCTCAGGCCACACCTTGAGTGCTGTGTCCAGTTCTGGGCTCCTCAATTCAAGAGAGATGTTGAG
>WAAF01017583.1:0-12965 GCA_013400475.1 Tricholaema leucomelas | reverse complement strand
ATTCTATTCTGTTCTGTTCTGTTCTATTATATTCTATGCTGTATGAGCATGAGTGCAATGTTTGAGATTCATCTACCCCTCTCATCCTTTTCTTTCTCCGATTCCTTTTCTAACATTCAGGCTAGGAATGGCTGTTTACTCAGAAGGTGGCAAAGTGTGAAGTGGTAGAGATTAAAGCAAAAATACATTTTAAAATGTCAGCAAGCAATGGATCTGTTGGATTGTTTTCAAGAGGGAAGTTAGGAGTTCTCAGGGAATGGCAAAGAAAAATTAAAAGAAGTATGACTAGATCTGAATTCAGCTTAATGTTACATAACTTCAGTGAGTTTCTTGAAGTTTTGGGGTTTTTTTACCCCCTAAATGAGGACAGGCCTTGAAGAAAAGGCAACATGTAAAAGAGAAATAGGCCTAAACTTAAAATTCTGGTCTTACTTTTTTGAAGCCTTGGGAAATCAAGATTTTGCTCCACAGCAGAACTTTTACCTGGCTATGAAGCATGCTAATGAACTGAGTTACAACATGATTTTATTATCTTTGGTGAGGTACCACATGCTGTGAAGGCACTAATTAGGTCATAATAGCCCTTACTGGGAATCCTTCTCTTGCCATGTGCCTGGGGACTCCAGTTCATGTCAGGGTGCCTGTGATGGTTTGGGTGTTACCTGCCCCTCCACACTTAAGAAAATCACCCAGACTAGACTCGATGGCTCTGGAAAATCGAAGCTTTATATTGACAGCTTAGCACAGTAGACAAGCAGAGATTTACAATAGATACAGCTATAGACAGAAATATACAAGTTAAAAGGTAATACAGAAACACAACAACCCTCCCAGAAACCTGAGTCCCCAGGAGGGGCTCTCAACCACCCTTCCACCTTCTTCCCACCCCTCTACCTTACCCCAGACTTTGCCTTATGCTTCAAGGAGAGTTTGGAGGGTCGGCCAGGGGGTTAGGAAGCAGATGGATTAGTCACACAGACAGCAGGTTAGGTTAGAGAGAAGTTCATGCAGCCCAAGAGACAGAGAGCAACTCTGTTATCTATGCTTGTGTTCTTGTTCTTATAGATCTCAGCAAGCCTATGAGTGCAGCAGACATCACCGTTGTTTCCTTTTCACAGCCTATAATCTAATTCTACTCACCAAAATATCCCAGCTAGGCTCAAACTAGCACAGTGCCCTGTCCTGCGCTGCTCTATGTGGACAGTTTGTCTCCAGCCTGGTCTTCAACCTTTTCTCTTGAATGGCCACTGGACCACACTACTGGAGGGTCCAACTCCAGCCCTGCTTTACATCTGTGTCTCTTACAGCTCGCAGATAGACCTGAGCCAGCCCCTGGACCTCTGCCTAAAAAGAACCCATATTATTTGCAAAATCTTTAACTTTTATTGGAAGATGTAGTTTTTCTTAGTTCAAAGCTGAGAATGAAAATGCCATTTTCAAGAGTGATTTGTTTGCTGCCTGCTGGATAGACTGGGGGCTTTTTTATTAAGAGACTTGATGGAAGTTCCTGGGTTTGGTTTTTTGGTTGTTTGTTTGTTTTTTTTTCCTAGACTTTCATTTTCCTTGAAGTCTTTACAGCTTTTTGATTCTGCTAACAACAGATATAGTCTCTAGAGGGTGATGTAGTGTTTCTTATTAGACAATCATGGAATCTGGAAGGCTGGGGAGGGATTATTTACAAGGTCTGGTAATGTCAGGATGAGGGGTAGTGAGTTTAAGCTGGCAGAGGGGAGATTCAGACTGGATGTTAGGTGGAAGTTCTTTACAGTGAGGGTGGTAAGACACTGGAATGGGTTGCCCAGGGAGGTTGTGGATGCTTCCTCCCTGGAGGTGTTTAAGGCCAGGCTGGATGAGGCCTTGAGCAGCCTGCTCTAGTGGGAGGTGTCCCTGCCTATGGCAGGGGGTTGGAGCTGGATGATCCTTGAGGTCCCTTCCAACCTAAACCATTCTGTGATTCTGTGATTCTATGATCATGTTATTATTCATATGATGACATTATTTGTATGGCATCAGTTGCTATAAAATTTAACTCTGAGATCTCATAGACCAAGCTCCTACATTTGTGAACACGTAGAGATGGGGTGCTTGTGCAGACCTGGACAGGTAGGAGAGGGGAAGGCACAGCCAGAGAGGTGAAGTCCTTCGTTGAGTTGCTGGGCTTGCCCCACAGCCACGACTTCCCAGGGACGAGGTGAAACCTGAACCAATTGAAATGAAGACAAATATTGCTCACAATGGAGTAACAAATACATGCTTCAACATAAAGTTTCTGCTACTTCCCATGCATGTGATACCATTCTCCTTGAGGGTGTCTTTATCATATGAGGGGGTCTTTATTGTATAAAGACCCTTGAGGGGTCTTTATTGTATGCTTGTGGGTGTGAGTTATATCGAAATTAACTCTTCAAGTGTAGCTGCAACCAGTTTTGGTAACACAAAGCTCTGGAGACAGCCAGACCAACTGCCTATGCTGCAATGGGAAAGTTTTACTGCAGCCTGGATAGCTCCAAATGCGTTCCAGGGATTGCAGAGAGTTTACCAGAACTATTTCAGCTGTTCTAGGTCAAAAGCAGGTGAAAATGACATTTGACATTTGCTCAAATGACACTGAGCAAAGGATTAGCAAGAGAAGTGTGGGCAGCAGGGCAAGGGAGGTGATTCTCCCCTTTACTCTGCTCTCCTCAGACCCCACCTGCAGTACTGTGTGCAGTTCTGGAGCCCCCAGCACAAGAAGGACATGGAACTGCTGGAGCGAGTCCAGAGGAGAGCCACGAAGATGCTGAGAGGGCTGCAGCAGCTCTGCTATGAGGACAGGCTGAGAGAGTTGGGGCTCTGCAGCCTGCAGAAGAGAAGGCTTTGAGGAGACCTTAGAGTGGCTTTGCAGTATCTGAAGGGAGCCTACAGGAAGGCTGGGGAGGGACTATTGACAAGGTCTGGTAATGTCAGGACGAGGGGGAATGGGTTTAAACTGGCAGAGGGGAGATTTAGACTGGATGTTAGGAGGAAGTTCTTTACAGTGAGGGTGGTAAGACACTGGCACAGGTTGCCCAGGGAGGTTGTGGATGCTTCCTCCCTGGAGGTGTTTAAGGCCAGGCTGGATGAGGCCTTGAGCAGCCTGCTCTAGTGGGAGGTGTCCCTGCCTATGGCAGGGGGTTGGAGCTGGATGATCCTTGAGGTCCTTTCCAACCTAAACCATTCTATGATTCTATGATTATCTGTTAAACTCAGTGATTAGGTCAAGAGGAACGATCAGGTGTGATCAGAAAACGCCTCTATTAAAATATGCCCAACAAAGCAAAAAGGAAATAGGCTACTCTAGAGACAGGAGACATAACTTAGCAAAAGAAGGATGGTTTCACAAGCACTACTGCTGAGGAAGCAGAAAGTGGTTTATTAAAAGAATTATTCTTTTGACCTCTAAATAATTCCAGGTCTATAAAAAGATCTTTGTCAATAAATGAGTGTCATTAGAACATTGCTGTGTAGAAAAAAAAAGACCATAAAGCAAATAGAGGAGGTCTGCAGTAACAGAACTGTACTAGAGAGGCAAACATCCATCTAAACCAGTCTGGCCACTACACACAGCTGCTGCTCCTCCTCCCATTGCAGGGTCCAGGAGTGAGTCAAGGGAGCAGACAAAGGAAGCAGGCAGCAGTCTGCCCTGAAAGGGTGGCAATCCAGCAAGTATCTCCCACCTTTCTAGTCGGGAGGAATCCCAAATGTCTCCGATGCTCCACTTAGTAACGCAAGGCTTTCACTGTTTTCTCCGGTGCTGTGGCCACATCAGGGCTGCTGAATTCCTCTTCGCTGATTTCTCGGTGTGCTGCTGAAAGAAGCACAGTATAGAAGTCCCTGCATAACAGAAATGGCCAAGTGATTTTTGTGCTGTAACTTTGTGGATTAAAATTAGAGTTAAAAACTGTTGCTGCCAGCAAGCTGACAGCTGCAATGACACACTTTGGATTGAAGCAGGTGCTCTTTATTCCAGGCCAGTTCAAGCAAAACACCCGTGTGGGACAGAGGACCCAAAGGGTAAGACCAAAAAGCCCCATCACCCTCGTGATGCCTTCTTTTATCTCATCATAAAAACAATGCTCTATGGAATAGAATAGAATAGAATAGAATAGAATAGAATAGAATAGAATAGAATAGAATAGAATAGAATAGAATAGAATAGAATCAACCAGGTTGGAAGAGACCTCCAAGATCATCCAGGCCAACCTAGCACCCAGCCCTATCCACTCAACCAGACCATGGCACTAAGTGCCTCATCCAGGCTTTTCCTGAACACCTCTGGGGATGGTGACTCCACCACCTCCCTGGGCAGCCCATTCCCTTGGCAAATCACTCTCTCTGTGAAGAAGAACTTCCTCCTTTCCTACTGAGGGACCACCAGGGCAAGGCACAGCACAGGTTGTGCCCATAGTCAAGGCTGCTTAGTTAAGAACAAGGCTGTACTGGGGAATAGAGATAAGCTGCTTCTCCCAGCTCTGCCCCCTCCACTAAAAGAAAGAGTTACCACGGTTTATAGTCTCTTCCCTTTGCTTTTCTTTCAGGTATGAAACAAGATTATGCCTCAGCCTAAGTACTGATAACTACCACCTTAAATGAAGTGACTTTCTTCTATTTTTGCTATAACAAAATCCTTTGGGAGACTTCCTAGGAAGAGATTTTTTTCCTTCAGCAAACACTCTGCAGAAGCTATGGGATATAAAGGTGCACTCACAATTGACTAATGATAGGGCGGGGGGCTGGAACTAGATAATCTTGGAGGTCTCTTCCAACCTAAACCATTCTGTGATCTTCTGCCAATTCCACAGGGACTCAGACATGTGGGAATCCATCCTGTTTTCATGACTCTGCATTATCTTTGTCTTTGAAGTTTTAGCTGTACTGCCAGCAGCCGCAGCTTATGTCCCCCTCTTCTAAGCTCAGGGCTTTACCATTATTTATTTCTAGAAGCTTAATCAAAACTACTTTCATTTATGTCTAAAACTTCATCACTTAAATCCCGGGAAAGTTTCTAACAGTAAGAAAAAGTAGTAAGTCTCTTTCCTTGAAAAGGGAGAAAAAACACAAACCAAACTGAACCTGAGGCTTGAGGATACAAACGGAGTCAATTTCCTAGCTGCCCACCGGGCTTGTTTTTCTCAGGCTGTATCTTGACTAAGGCTTAACTCCTTCTTCTGTTAGGGCTTGGTTCTGTCAGGAATTCAGCACATGAACAAGAGGATCCATCTGTCTCAGGATCCCATGGTAGCTGGTTTCACACCTATTCTTTAAACCCACACCCTTTTCAAAGGCAGAATGTGCACTGCTGCTTTTGGCAGTGTTTTAATTAAGAGCTACAACCAAGGCAAAGGCAAGGCTGCTCTGATTTCTTCCACTTCAGCTTTGCCTGACTCACCTTTTTCAACAGCTGTGCCTGAAAAAAGTGGGAAAATGAGTCACAAAACAGCCTCTCTCATGATGAGTGGCCTCTTTGATATTGTCAGCAGTACCAGCAGTCTGACGAACATATAGGAGAAACTGCCTGAAACACTTTGAAGATAGAGAGAGAAATCATGGCATGATACGTCATGTATTCTTCCCTGGCACTCAACTCGGCTCAAGGCACATCTTGAGTGCTGTGTCCAGTTCTGGGCTCCTCAATTCAAGAGAGATGTTGAGGTGCTGGAACATGTCCAGAGAAGAGCAATGAAGCTGGTGAGGGGCCTGGAACACAAACCCTATGAGGAGAGGCTGAGGGAGCTGGGGGTGTTTAGCCTGGAGAAGAGGAGGCTCAGGGGGGACCTCATTGCTGTCTACAACTACCTGAAGGGAGGTTGTAGCCAGGTGGGGGTTGGTCTCTTCTCCCAGACAACCAGCAACAGAACAAGGGGACACAGCCTCAAGCTGTGCCAGGGAAGGTCTAGGCTGGATGTTAGGAGGAAGTTGTTGGCAGAGAGAGTGATTGGCATTGGAATGGGCTGCCCAGGGAGGTGGTGGAGTCACCATCCCTGGAGGTGTTCAAGCAAAGCCTGGCTGGGGCACTTAGTGCCATGGTCTGGTTGATTGGCCAGGGCTGGGTGCTAGGTTGGACTGGATGAGCTTGGTGGTCTCTTCCAACCTGGTTGATTCTATGATTCTATGATATCTAATGTGCTAATTGACCCGAAGATGGATTTGTCTCAGAGCAACATGACACATTTTTATCTGCCTGATTTTATGGAAATAAATTTTACAGGATTGTTTCTCAGGGCAAGCTAAAGTTAGCAGGTTCCAAGAAGCACATATTTCAGAAATTTGGGGGAAAAAAAGAGTATCAGAGACACAAGGGACAAAAACAAACCGGAGGAAAAAGGAATAAATGGAAACAGAGTAGAATTGAGGATGAAGTTGGTAATTTTACCACTTGGCAAAAATGTTTTGTTTTGTTGGGTATTGTTTTGGTTTGGTTTTGGTTTTGGTTTCCCTAAATATGCTTCCAAAAGCATCTACCTTTTTGGGAAAAGAAATGGGGCTGTCTATTGAAAAGCTCCTGAAGTACTGCTATGTGTAGAAAGAAACCTTTGCCAGGGAGGGAAAACATCTTGTTATTGTTGCTACTGACAATGTTTGGTAAGAAACCTCTTTCACTTATTTTGCATTTGATACAAGCAAAGACAAACAAGGAAAAGGAGAAAATTAGACAAGTCAAAGCACCCTGATTTGTTGGTTTGGTTTTTTTATCAACTGTTTGGTGCTTTCTCTTCTTAGCTTCTTGTCTATTTTGTTTTCCTACTTGTCAGGAATCTTCTTTTAGGCTATCAGGATTATTGTACAGGGATTGTTATTGAGTTTTTACACAGGTTAGAATGTTGTGGGTGGTTAGAAGGTTTTTGAGTATCAGAGGGTTATGGGTTAAAGTGTAAGTCAGGCACTACAGACAGATAGCTAGAAGGAAAGCTCATCTGTGCAGCCATTCGATAGAATAAACAGCGAGGGAGCCCAAACAGAAAGGCTGCAGTTGGAAAAAAGCAAGCACAGCCCTTGTTTGGAAAGAGACCTAGGCTAACAACCAGATGAAAACCATCCCAGCCAGCACTCCCACTGCCTGACAGATGCCTGAGCATTTGGTCAGACTCTGGAAAGCGCTGCTGCCAAAGGCTTGTAGTTTTGCTGCATGCTACATCCAGCTTCAGCTTACAGCCTTACCTGCCATCAACCCCAAGGTAAGCCTACATGTCTGCTAGACAAAATGAAACAGCTCTCCACAGCTTAACTCAAGTGCTTGCTTTATGACATTACCAGGTCTGGATTGACAAGGTCCTGGTGCCTATTAGCATGTATTTACAGGGAAAGCAAGATGCTCAGATGGAAAAGACATTATATCTAGAGCAAATCAGCCTAATAGGATGAGGGCAGACTTGATGTAGTGGTGTCAGCTGGAAACAGAGGTTGATACTGAAAGGGTGACATTTAAAATACACCCTTATATGGTTTATTTGCAAAGAACAAACATAATGCTGCAGGAGATGAACAACTCCACCTGCTCTAGCAATGTAGCTATGGCAACCTCCACATAATTACATTGCTAATCTGCAGAGTCATAGATAGGTGCTGTTGAGTAATTCAGCTCCAAATAGATACTCTGGTCTGCATAACAGCTTGCATTTGTAGCTCAAATATGGATCATTTCCAGTTCTGCAGTTTTGTGTTATAAAAGCAAAATTCCTATTCTGTATTTACTGGAAGTAAATAAAGAATTAAATGGGAGGTTTGCATCCTAAAGGCTAACACTAAAAGCTTTTAGCAGTCAGACTGCTAACAGGGAAAGCAGAAAGAGTTAGAAAATGTTGTCTTCTTTCATTTCCTTAAAGCAGGCAATTCAAAGTGAAGAGAATAGGCATGCTCACGTTGAAATTATTTTCAGGGAGGAAAAATAGGTGCTGAGACTATTTATGATGTAGTGATTCAGCTCCTGTAATTACAAATGTGGTCTGTTGCAAAGAAGGAGGCAGTGCACAGCTCTCCCTTCAAGTAGTCTGCAAGTCCCTTCTTAGCCCTTAATATACTCAGCCCTTACTATGTTACTTAGTCTGTGCAGTCATTCACACTGCTGCTAAAATATTTGGCCAATGTTATAGTGAAGTCCACTGCTGTACAAAGAGCAGAAGTCTTGGCATGCTTCAGATACTTCCTCATCACTGGCCTCCTGCTATGGACAGAGCCCCACAGAAGGCCCATGAAGAAAGAGAATTTGGGGTTTCTTTCTACAACATTGACACAATTAAGCAAAAGAAAGAGGCTGGATTAACAATGGGCATATTAGGGCTGGACAGATGGGGAGAGTCCAAGGCCATGAGTTTTAAGAAGGTCAAACGCTGAGTTCCGCACTTTGGCCACAATAACCTCACGCAGTGCTACAGGCTGGGGACAGAGTGGCTGGAGAGCAGCCAGGAAGAGAGGGACCTGGGGATGCTGCTCAACGGCCAACTGAACATGAGCCAGCAGTGTGCCCAGGTGGCCAAGAAGACCAGTGGCATCCTGGCCTGTATCAGGAATGGTGTGACTAGCAGGACTAAGGAAGTCATTCTGCCCCTGTGCACTGGGCTCCTCAATTTAAGAAAGATGTTGAGATATTTGAATGTGTCCAGTGAAGGGCACCAAGGCTGGTGAGGGGGCTGCAGCACAGCCCTGCGAGAAGCGGCTGAGGGAGCTGGGGTTGTTCAGCCTGGAGAAGAGAAGGCTCAGGGGAGACCTCATTGCTCTCTATAGCTACCTGAAAGGAGGTTGTAGCCAGACCAGGGCTGGTCTGTTCTCCCAGGCACCCAGGGACAGAACAAGAGGACACAGTCTCAAACCACACCAGGGCAGGTTTAGGCTGGACATTAGGAAGTAATTCTTCATGGANGTTTAAGGCCAGGCTGGATGAGGCCTTGAGCAGCCTGCTCTAGTGGGAGGTGTCCCTGCCTATGGCAGGGGGTTGGAGCTGGATGATCCTTGAGGTCCCTTCCAACCTAAACCATTCTATGATTCTATGATTGCCCATTGGAATGGGCTGCCCGGGGAGGTGGTGGAGTCTCCATCCCTGGAGGTGTCTAAAAGGAGGCTGGATGAGGCACTTAGGGCCATGGTTTAGTGAATTAGAAGGGTTACATGATAGTTTGGACTCGATGATCCTGGAGGTCTCTTTCAACCTGGTTAATTCTGTGAGTTATAACCCAGACCTCTATTCTCCTATCCAAGTCCATGTGTCCCTGCTTTCTTGTGAAGTCTTGTTTCCTCCAAGGTTTTCCACTGGGACTGTGAAGTGTTTCTCACTCATTTTTCCTTCAAAAAAATGTCTGAAGGTGATTCCTGTTTGAGAATACTGAGAGAGAAGGTTCTCTCACAAGAATTTTCTTATCATCAGGTTTTATGTTCCTGAGACAGAATGAGATCACAGAATCAGAATGCTTTGAGTTGGAAAAGACTTGTACTAGAGGTAGAGACATGCACACACAAAGAAGTAGTGACTTGGGCTTTTCAAACCAATGGGAATTAACAGGGCAATGGATGGCAGTGAAGCATCAGTCTCCCATGGGTTATTTAGATCCTCCTCTGTCCTCTTCTCTGTATTTCAGTGGCACACATTTTTTAATGCAGATATTTAAAACATGATGGCCCAGCCTAATGCAGTATTGAAAGGAAGACTTCAGCTGAGTACACTTTAATACCTTATTAAATGGGACATATTTGCATGCAAGGCCTCAAACAAGTGGCAAAGTTAAGCCAAAACAAATCATGTTGCAGCCATGCTCAAGCTGAGGCATATCCAGAAGTCGAATGATGAAGAAGTGGAAAATTCATCCCAATGAGAAACAGGCAAAATGCAGTGCTAATGACAGGCATCTTCTCTGCTCAAAACGTGAGGCTACTTAATTCTATGTGTACAGAAAGCTCACACTTCCAACTGCTCAAGTACTGAGCTTCAGAAGGGCAGTTCATGAGGTAATCATACTCTGTTTAGTTTTGAACTCAGGGATCCTAGTCAAATTTGCAGGAAAGAACAGGGTGAATGTCAGTAGCACTGTAAACACAGAAGCATCTACCTCCTGACTCAGATCTTTCAATCTGCATGCAAGAACAGGCAGAAATCTGACATTTCCTCTGGATCTAGGAGAAGGCTTCAAAGCCTAATTCCAATTCTTGAGTCTGCTTCTCTCAGATCTTGAGTGACGTTCCACACCAACACCTGTCTCTCACTCTCTCTTTACTCCTCTTTCATGTTGGTTTCTTCTACTTGTCTCAGACTCTGTTGAGGAGATGTGCCCCTCTGGCTGCAACACAAGACACGAGGGTTCAGAAAAGCTCCCGTGTCCTGTGTTGTAGCCGGAGGTCTCACAGTCAGTTTGCAGCAAACCCTTGGGGCTGCAGGCTCCTTCATGCGTAGACCTTTTTTTCCTGCCCTTTTGAATTCAATCTCTGCATCGATCTGCAGAAGAGAAGCTGAGAAGAATGGAAATCAGGTGCTTGTGGGCAGCAAGCAGGTAACCCTGTGCTATAGCTACTGTCAATGCTGCAAATGGAAAACCAACCCAACTAGCTGCCAACCTAGGGCAGAAAGGTCAAGTTCTGACCTGGAGTTCAAAACTGCCATTCAGGCAACTTCAGCAAAGACATGACAGCAGTTTGAATTAGACCCACTGCCCTCCCAGCATCATCTCTGGAACTTCAAGACTGAATGAATAGAACAGAATAGAATCCACCAGGTTGGAAGAGACCTCCAAGATCATCCAGTCCAACCTAACACCCAGCCCTATCCAGTCAACCAGACCATAGCACTAAGTGCCTCATCCAGGCTTTCCTTGAACACCTCCAGGGATGGTGACTCCACCACCTCCCTGGGCAGCCTTTCTGCATGCATTTCTTTGGCAAATTTACTAGCACCTGTTCTTTCAATGGCAGGTCAAACTAAGCAAATAACTGGCAACTAATTGTATACAAACAACTTCTGCCTTCTGTTTCATGTTTGTAAATTACCCTTACACAAATCACAATATTTCCTGATTTGTTATGCAGAATCATGTATTCATAATTAGTGACTCCAGGTCTAAGACACTTGCAAGTTGTGAACATTTGCAAGTCACACTGCATTTCTTAATTACAGAAGCCACATGGAAGCAATTCCTGATAAGGTTAGTTGCCTAATTAACTAACTGACACTGTGGATATGCAGCTGAAGAAATCACTTTTGATAAACATTCACATTCTTTAATTTAAAATGAGCACTGGGGGGAACAGTTTCTGCTAATAAGGGTCCATGCCAAACATCCACAGAAAACAACCCCTAGAAATGGTTCCAAGAGTTAAGTGGAAAATTTACTTATGAGTACAAGCAGATATCCACAGGACAGCATTTCACTGCTTACTCAATTCAAGCCATAAATTAATGCTAAATGAAAACACTCAGAGCTGTGGTTGAATTTCTAGCAAGCAGAATATCTACTTGTATGCATTCTTCTCCTGGTGGCCTCACAATTCACTCCCAACAGAAATACTTTGAGAAGTAGAGCTTGAAAATAGGCTGGGTTTTTTTTCCCTCTCATAAATGTCAATCCAGTACAACACATCACTGTGCATTACAATAAAGATCAGCCATTTGGAGGCAGGTGTTCAAGACAAGATTATTGTTATCTCTGCTCAAAATATTGTTGGCAGATTTATTGCTTTTTTTTTGCCCCTAACTCTCTGCATCTCACTTTTATGTTGTTGCTCCTTCCTCTGGTGCTTCTGCTCCAAACAAAGAAGCAGGAGAGGAAATGAAGTACACTTAGCTGCCATTTCTATGAAGATGACACACTGCATGGCTCTTCAGGCATTCTGATGATAAGCACTCACATGAATACAATTTAGTACATTACATAAGCTACTTGAGCTAAAACATCGAATTCCTGTTCAAAAGCTTTTAATTAGAACAAAAATAAATCCCTTTCCTACCTACTTCAAATAAAACTCATAGAATAGAATAGAATCAACCAGGTTGGAAGAGACCTCCAGGATCATCCAGTCCAACCTAGCACCCAGCCCTAGCCAGTCAACCAGACCATGGCACTAAGTGCCTCATCCAGGCTTTTCCTGAGCACCTCCAGGGACAGAGACTCCACCACCTCCCTGGGCAGCCCATTCCAATGCCAATCACTCTCTCTGCCAATAACTTCCTCCTAACATCCAGCCTAGACCTCCCCTGGCACAACTTGAGGCTGTGTCCCCTTGTTCTGTTGCTGGTTGTCTGGGAGAAGAGACCAACCCCAACCTGGCTACAACCTCCCTTCAGGTGTAGTTGTAGACAGCAATGAGGTCCCCCCTGAGCCTCCTCTTCTCCAGGCTAAACAACCCCAGCTCCCTCAGCCTCTCCTCATAGGGTTTGTGTTCCAGGCCTTTCACCAGCTTTGTTGCCCTTCTCTGGACACCTTCCAGCACCTCAACATCTCTCTTGAATTGAGGAGCCCAGAACTGGATACTGTCTTCTCTGCAAATGGCCATTATTAGGTAAGGCAGACATTTCTTGCTGCTGTTGGAATGAATTTTCTTCCCAGCCTACATTCTTTGTGATAATGTTTTGGTTTGTGACTAATACCCTTTTGTTCTTCCAATTCAATTTCATAACTGTATCACAGCAGCTCACCTTATTTTTTTTGAGAGAACAGTCTTGCTTTAGTGCATCACACTAAAGAAATCTGTTAATTTAACAGAAAAAAACAAATATGTGTGTTACAATTTACATAACTGCTTTGAATTAATTTGGTGTTTAAGGTGGCACTGTACTAATTCCATATTAGGTCCTTAATGTAGCTGCAGGCTGTAATCATTTCCTTTTGAATGAAAAGTACACACTTCTGGCAAAGTCCTGGAGAACTGTTTAGGAATGCAGGAAAGCAATTTTCAATTCTCTTGCTGCTACTACTCTAATATAAAGGAAAGAAATGTCTAGCTACAGGCTGGGGACAGAGTGGCTGGAG
>WAAF01017580.1:0-13129 GCA_013400475.1 Tricholaema leucomelas | reverse complement strand
AGTTATAGAGTCTTTTCCGTACGTCACCACAATAACGCTCTGAGAAGAGTATGGCAAAGGCTGCCACAGAGCACGGAGAAAGGAGGCTTTGTTTTTCATCAGGGCTGTGCTGATGAGCTGTTTTGGGGGAAAAAAAAGAAATACAAATGGTTAACGATTAAAACAGCCTGGTTAGAGAAGCTAAGATCTGCCACTGCAAACTAGTGCCAATAAGGTATAAGTATTTGCCAGGGAGTGTGTGACCTTCTCTAGATGTGTGACCAACCAATGTGTGACTTGTAGGTATGTGACCTCCTGTGTGGCCAAGCAATCTGTGATCCTGTCTAGGTGGGCCTACCTTGGCAGGAGGTCACTTCCAACCCCTACCATTTTGTGAAAGTGTTTTTTAGGACATCATGTGTTATTGTTTTCATTCCAGAGCTGGTGTCTAAAATCTGTGTGTGTGATCCTGCAGTAGGTCAGGACCATGTGTGCCTAGAACACCCCTGTCTGAGTGGTGGGAATGGGGTTTGGTTTCTCCACTGTTTGTTTCTCACTGAATAAAGTTCAGTCTCATTTACACAGCACAGTTTCGGCTTTGCTTACCTGCATAATGACTCTCACCATCAGTTACCACAGAACCATAGGATTGCTTGGGTTGGAAAAACCCTCTAAGATCATCCCATCCAACCACCAACCCAACACCACCACAGCCATTTAACCATGCCCCCAAGTGCCAGGGAGAGAATATGAAGAGACATAAATGAGGTTCTGTAGAAATACCTCACAAGGTCACTATTTTTGCTGACTTCCTGGGAGGGAGCTTGTTGAGACTGAGGAGCCACAGCTACCTGTCAGACAGCACCTGGTACTTAGGTGAGTAACTCTGGTACCACAAAGACATCCACAGAGAGGCGTGTTGGATAGAAAATGTAGAATGAGAAAAGAGTGAGACATAGAGAAAAAGAATTTGAGAATTTTCAGATAGTTGGAGAGAGGCAGATGGAAAGCAAGGATACAGCATACCGCCTTGTTGGAGTGAGGTGGGGGTTGGTCTCTTCTCTCTGGTATCAGGTGATAGGAGAGGCAATGGCCTGGAATTGTGCCAGGGAAGAGTTAGGTTGACCATAAGGAAAAAATTCTGTGCTGCAAGAGTGGTCAAGGATTGGAACAGGCTGCCCAGGGAGGTGGTGGAGTCCCCATCCCTGGAGGTGTTCAAGAAATGTTGGGGAGACGTGGTTTAGTTGCCATGGTGGTGTTGGATTTGATCTTAGTTTTATGATTCTAAGCCTCAGGTCACACTGAACCAGTACTGATTTGTCACCCAGACCCTGCTGAAGAACGAAGAAGAGCCAGGGGCTTTGTCATGGAGAGGCTAGAGCCATGGTCTTTGAGGGAGAAATGGCATTGCGCCATCTCAGTGTAAGCATGTTTTGGGTTGTATTCAGCATCTCATACTCCTCAGGGATGTCAGTCAGACTTGGAATCCACTGCAGCAAACAGAGGTGAGGACACAAGTGTGTCTCCTGCTCTGTCAGGTATCAATGAGGTCAGTCTCAGGCTTGATGACACCATCCAATATATCTCCTGCCTGCCAGTACAAAGCTGTTGTTGGTTTGTCAACTAGCAGCATCCCCTAGGTATTGATAGACATGAGCTGCCAGCTACAAACACTGTACATCCCTCGTGCCTAGTTCCACAGAAGCTCTCCCATCACAGATAAATGCAAGTTTGGCTTAATTTGTGGTGTCAACACACACAAAAATACATTGATCTGGTGAAGTGGGTATCATGGGAGTCAAACCAGAGCTGAGTGAGAGGAAGCTGGTCTGAGAGCAGCTTTTCTCCAGTGCTTTGTCCTTAAACATGCCAGACAGACAGAAAACTGTCTTTTGAGGAGACTTTTGCCACTTTTCCCCCCCTTATAAATCCCATTGCGCCCTGCCTGTTGTAGCCCCCTGCTCACCTCTACAGCCAATTAATTTTACCTAATGCAAGAGTGACACCAGCCTGCCATATGAATTGGCCACATCCACTTCTTCAGGAGATCTAAACAACAACAACAAAAAGCAATTTCTTGGACTGACCGATTTTATTTCTGAACGAGGCACCGCAAAAATTCACACAACACGAAAAGAAAATCAGGCTTTGCAGGGGTGACAACAGAACGGGGACAGCGTTTGGATGTTTGCAGAGCAGCAACCCTGGTCGTGCTGGTCGTGCCCTCCTCCCCCAAGCGTGTTTAGCATGAAAACACACCTAAAAATGTTAAAAATAAAATAATTATATCCCCGAAACTCATCCAGTGCTAAGGTTAAACCACGGGCACCGACGCCGATTAAACGCTTCCCAGCCCTGTCCCTTCCCCGTTCCCGAGAGGCGAGCCCCTGGGAACGGGGCTGCCTGGGGTATCGGCACTGCTCGGCGTACTGGGGATGCTACGGGTGCCAGGCGTGCGGGCGCAGCCGGAGGTATCCGGTATGCCGGAGGTGCCCAGGTTGCCGCTGGTATCGCGGGTGCCTGGGGTGCTGCGGGTGCCGGGAGTGGCAGGTGTACCAGGCGAGCAGCTGCTGCCGGGGATGCCCGAGATGCCGCGGCTACCGGGAGTGCCCGGGATGCCCGAGGTGCCAGGGTAGCTGCGGGTACCGGCGGTACTTGTACCGGCGCGGAGACGGAGCGGCCGGCGGAGCGTTGCCCAGCGCCGCCCTTGTCCGCCGCTGCCGGGGCAGCAGCCCCCGGCGGCGGCGACCTTGCTGGTGCCGGTGCCGCAGAGACCCCGGCGCAGGCGGCTGTGGAGCAGCAGGCAGGCGAAGGGGTTAAGGGCGCTGTTGGCTATCTCCACGATGCCCGTCGCCACCAGCGCCTCCTGCCTCCCGCTGCCGGGCACCAAGGTCAGCCCGAGCTCGGCAGCGCAGTGGGGCAGGCGGCAGAGAGCGAAGAGCGCAGTCAGCACCAGCGGCAGTCTCACCGCCCGCCCCCGGGGCAGGCCCTCACCGCCGCTCCTCGCCGCGGGCCGCCGCCGTCCCCTCTGCCGCCGCCGCCGTCGCCGCCGGGCGGCCCCGAGGGCGGTCAGGCTGCGGGCGCAGGCCCAGCCCAGCAGCCCGGCGGGGGCCAGGAAGGCGGTGGCCGCCCCGTAGACGGCGAAGGCCAGACCGTGCCAGCGCGGCAGCTCCTCGAAGACGCTGCGGCAGCGGGTCCCGCCTTGACGAGAGGCCAGTCGGAAGGCGAATGCCTGGGGCAAGGCGAGGAGCGGGGCCAGCAGCCAGCCCAGCGCGGCCAGACCTCGGACGGGCAGCCTCGGCCGGTGACGCTCCAGCGCCAGCAGTACCAGCCCGTGAGCCGAGGCCAGCGGCCCGCAGCGCTGCAGCACCGGCAGGAGGCGGCAGACGGCGGGGCTCGGAGGAGAAGCGTCGGCGGCCCCTCCGAGCAGCCCCTCGGCCGCCAGCCGCGGCAGCAGCGCCAGCCCGCAGCCCGCCAGGTCGGCCAGCGCCAGGTGCCCTAGAAGCAGGTCCCGCCGCCGGCTGGGCCGGGCTCCGCACAGCCCCCGCAGCACCAGCCCATTCCCCAGCAGCGCCAGCAGCAGGACGGAACCCGCCCAAGCGGCCCGAGGGCCGGGGAAGGACGGGGGGGAGCCGGGGGCGGAGAGGTTGAGATCAGAGGAGAAGGGGTCTTGCTCCATCCCGGGACACCGAAACTCGGCGGCGCCGGGCGGTCCCCGCAAGCATATATAAGTGCTCGTCCGACACCGGGGGAGGGGGCTGCGCGCACAGCGCATCGCACGCCCGCCGCCCCCGGCAATGCCGGGCATCTTCCCTCGACGTCCAGCATCCTCTGCACCCCCGGCACCGGCGCGCATCTTCCTTCGGCATCCCTCCTCTCATCCAGCCCCCGCGTTGGTAGGCACCTGCCCTTTACGGTCCACTCACCACACATCTCGGCAACGCAGGGCATCTTCCTTCGATGTTCCTCATCTCCTGATCCCCCGGAATGGTAGGCATCTCCCCTAAACGTCCCTCATGTCCTGCAGCCCTCGAGGCCGCCGGGCACCTGATCCTGGAGATAATCCCACACACCCCAGGGCCACCGGGCACCTTGCCCCGACGGCTCTGTGACGTCCAGCAGCAGTCTAAGCGAGCATCCTCCAGGGGGCAGCCGGGCTGAGCTGCAGAGGAGCTGGGGGCGAGAGCGGGTCATGTTTTGCTCGTTCTGGTCCCCACACGGGGGCAGCTGGGACCCGGGGTGGCTCCCACCTCACACACACACACACATCCAACCTGTATTTCTGTCTGGGAAGTGAATCCTTCCTCTGTTCCCTTTTCCACCAGATGGTTCTTGGCGTTGAGGGCACCTCCACCCAGCACAGTGAGGAGTGACTCAAAAACATCACAGTAGCTGAACTCCTAAGAAAAAGTGAAAAAAAAATCAGTGTCATAGAATCACAGAATGGCTTGGGCTGGAAGGGACATGAAAGATTTTCCAGTTCCAACCCCCTCCCACTAGCCCAGGTTGCTCAAGGCTTCATCCAGCCTGGCCTTGAACATCTCCAGGGAGGGGGTATCCACAACCTCCCTGGACAAACTTTTCCCTCACTCGCAAGAATTTTTTCCTCCTCTTCAGGCTCAGTCTCCCCTCTCCCAGCTCAAAGCCATTGCCTCTTGTCCTAGCACTCTCGGCCCTTGTCCAAAGTCCCTCTCCAGCTCTCCTGGAGCCTCTTCAGGTATTGCAAGGCTGCTCTAAGGTCTCCCTGCAGCTTTCACTTCTCCAGGCTGAAGGTCTCCCAGCCTGTCCGCACAGGGGAGGTTCTCCAGCTCTCTGATCATCTTGGTGGCCTATTCCAGACCCTCTGCAGCATATCTGTCTTGTGCCTTCTCCTCAGCACTGGTCTTCAGCCACTCCTCTCCCAGTAGAGTGTTTCTGTAAAGTGTCTGTGTGGGACCAACATATTCTGTTTGACAGAGGTGTTTTCATTTTGTAGGTGCTGGTCTAGTAGCTCAGGATTCTCTCTTGGAGCTCAGTAGGGTGACCTGAGCCACTGTATTCCATGGCTTGGATGAATGGTTTTAATATATTAATCAGCCTGGGAAAAAAAGAGCAGAGGGAAGCCAAAATGGTCATCACCTTGGAGTGATGAAGAGCTCTTTCTTAGGGGCTGCGACAGAGCAGGCAGACAAACTACCGTTTAATATGCTTTGGATTGAATCCTAGAATCTCAACTTGGAAGGGACCTCCAGGATAATCAGGTTCAACTTTTTTTGGCCAAAGCCCAGTCTAGACAAGCTGGCCTGGCACCCTCTCCAGCTGAATATTACCAGATTCAGTGTTAGGGGCTTCACCACTTCCCTGGGGAGATTATTCCAATGGCTGATTATCCTTGTGTTGAACAATTATTCTCTTGTGTCCCATTGGAATCTCCTCAGGACTGACTTTTCTCCATGATCCCTTATCTTTTCCATATGGCTTTGTGTCAAAAGGGCATCTATCCTTTGTGTAACCACACTTCAACTGGACCATGGTGGTAAGGTCTTCCTGGAGCTACTTCTCCTCCAGGCTGAACAAACCCAGCTGTCTTTTCTCATGTGGCAGCTTTCCAGTCCTTGAATCATCTTGCATCATCCATCAATTAAGGACCTGATGGAGTGGGTCCATAGAAAGCCACCAAGATGATAAGAGGGCTGCCCTGGGCACAGGCTGGGAGAGTTGGGGCTGTGCAACCTAGAGAAGAGAAGGCTGCAGGGAGAGCTTAGAGCTGCATTTCAATAGCTGCAGGGGAGCTGCAGGCAGGCTGGGGAGGGACTGTTGAGAAGGGCCTGTGGGGCTAGGCTGAGGGGCAGTGTTTTGGAAGTGGAGCAGGGCAGAGTTAGGTTGGACATCAGAAGGAAGCTGTGCACAGTGAAGCAACAGGTTGCCCAGAGCTGTGTTGGAGGCTCCATCCTCATCTCCAGCTCCAGGCTGAACAGCTCTAACCCTCCCACATTGTTCCCATAACAGAGGTTCCCCAGCCCTGTGAGCATCTTGGTGGCCTCCTTTGGACCCTCTCTACCAGGCCTGTGTTTCTCTTGTGTTGAGGGTCCCATAGCAAGTAAGGTCTCCCCAGAGCAGAGCAAAGGGGCAGGATCCCCTCTCTCCATCTCTGGCCACACTACTTTGGATGCAGTCCAGGCTGCACTTGGCGTCCTGGGCTGCCAGTGCCCATTGCTGCCTTCTGCCCAGCTTCTCACCCACCAGCAGACCCAAGTTTTTCCAAGTCTTTTCCCATTGTGTCTTCAACAAACTCAGCAGCAATTAACAAGTGTGTGTTGCCTGGAGGACTTTATTCTTTGGATGACCTGTGATGTGCCAGGGAAGCTCTTCATCTGCAGCTGTCTGTAGATAAGCAGGCAAGCCCTGGCTGTAACATGAAGCCGTTGGGTATTGATTGCTTACAGCAGCTGGGACACGAAGGGTTCTCAGCAGGCTGTGTCTGAGAAGCAGGCTTCAGGCTGGGGTGGCTGGGTGGCTCAGACACAAAATCCAGTCTGGCTGCAGAGATGTCACTTGTGGGTTGGTTGATTTTAACAGTGGTTATGACATACATTTAGATTCATGTCTCTGTACGTGCTGATGTGTGCATATATGCTTGTAAATATCTACGTATATTTATCTGGTTTATGCTTACGCTCAGCTATAGCGAAAGCTATCAATAGCTAAACAGTGGGGGGGGAAGAAGAAGGGGCCAGGCTGTGCTCAGTGATACCCAGGGACAGGATAAGGGGCAATGGACACAAAGTGGAACCCAGGAGATTCCATCTGAGCAGGAGGAGAAACTTGTTTGACATGAGAGTGCTGGAGCCCTGGAGCAGGCTGCCCAGAGAGGTTGTGGAGTTTTCCTTCTCTGGAGAGATTTTGACCCCACCTGGCCATTGCGATCCTGGGCAAGCCGCTGTGGGTGACCCTGCTTTGGCAGGTGGATTGGACAGGATGATCTCCAGAGGTCCCATCCAGCCCCACCATGCTGGAAAGTTGTAGTGTATGCGTGCATGCCCGTGTTTCCATGTCTGTACCTATTTAGACTCACAATTCCTTTAGAGGCTTCTGCATTTCCAGATTCTGGCCAATTTGGAAAGTTTACAGCTGGAGTCAGCCAGAAGGTGATAGTGAAAAGATGGGGATTTCCTGCTCTGGTTCTGCTGGTTGGTTTCCTGAAGAAAAAAGACATGAATGCCCTCTTGGTTCATCCTGTGAGTCTGAGAATGACATTTCTTGGTAAAACTGGGTGGAAGTTCCCTGTAAACTGGAAGGCAGAGGGTTGGTCTTAATGGTTTCTGGTAAGAAAATGATAAGGTAACATAACACGTGGCTCTGGGTAGGGTTTTGGTTAACTAGTGGCTCCAGGCAGGGTTTCAGTTTGACGTGTCCTCCATGGAGGTGGTGATGGGATCACAGCAGGGATGGCGTCAGGAGGAACATGGAGCCCTCTTCTCCTGTTATCAGCCCATCCCCAGCATGTCCCTGCTCCTTATCAGCACCGACAGAGCTGGCTGCTGCCGTGCTGAGCCTCTGTACCTCCTGCCTCTGGTACTGTAGGGGCTGTCCTTGCTGCCCCTTGGTTGTACTTGAAGAGGAGCTGCACCATGCACCATTAGAGACACGAGCAAGCAGAGAACTGCCGCAGGCACGGTGAGGAGAGGCCATGCTGGACCTCATCATTCTGAGCCTCCATATCTTCATCTGCTTTCTCATCTTCCTTGTGATCTGGCATGGACCCAAGGTATGGTGTGGCTCTTTGTGGTGTGGAAACCCCTGCACGTAGTCCCTCTCTGGTATCTTTCTCTCAAAGACCTTTATTTTTAGCCAGACTTTTGGTGGAAGTGAGAGTGGCTGTAGTGGAAATGTGGTGGGAACTGGAACACAGGAAGAAAATTTACAAGGACGGCAGATTTCGTGACAAATCACAGAGTTGCAGAGTGCATTGGGTGGGAGGAGACCCTCCAAGGACATCTTGTCCAACCTCTTGCAGGCAGCAACACCTCCAACCACAGCAGGATGCACAGGGACACCTCCAGCCTGACCTTCAATGTCTCCAGGGATGGAGCCTCCACCACCTCCCTGGGCAGCCTGGGCCAGGGCCTCCTCACCCTCACTCTGCACAACTTCCTCCTGATGTCCAACCTAACTCTGCCCTGCTCCACTTCTAAACCACTGCCCCTCGGCCTAGCCCCACAGGCCCTTCTCAACAGTCCCTCCCCAGCCTGCCTGCAGCTCCCCTGCAGCTATTGAAATGCAGCTCTAAGCTCTCCCTGCAGCCTTCTCTTCTCCAGGCTGCACAGCCCCAACTCTCCCAGCCTGTGCCCACAGCAGAGGTTCTGCAGCCCTCTCAGCATCTTGGTAGCCTCCTCTGGGTCTTCTCCAGCAGCTTGGCTCTCTTGTGCTGGTTAGCCTCACCACTGGACCTAGCACTGCAGGTGAGGTCTCCCCAGAGCAGAGCAGAGGGGCAGGATCCCCTCTCTTCATCTTATGTCCTCTGCTGTAAGAGGGAGAGGATGTTAAAGAGGATGTATAATAGGTAAAAGGAGGAAGGGAAATGGAGACAATTTGCCCAAAAGTCTAGGTTACATACAGCTTCTCAAAACCAACTTCCCCCCTGCTTTTTCAGATGGAATTTTCAGGTTATTATCAACTTAACATCAGCCTCTATTTCTGGCTATTTTCTAGGTAAAACATTATGGATTTGCATGTGAATGCTGCCCATGACTCATCCACATTGTTTAATGTTTCACTTTCACCATTCTTGTCTTCTTTTGCATAGAGACTTATTTTTTTGGGGGGGATTAAAGTTCAGAGTCAGTGATTGAGAATTTATCTTGCCTCAGTCCCAAGTATCAGGCCTGCAAAAGATCCTTTTCCCCAGCCCTTCTTCTGTTAGCAGACACGTTGGCCAAATGTTATCACCAAGCTCCTGAAACTCTGCTTCGTGAGCCTGTTGATAGCCTTTGACTGCCACTTCTGCTCCTTTCACCTCACCTGTTGAATAGGTTGGAATCTCTTGCGAAACCAAGACCACTCCATACACAGAAATCCAAACATGAATTGCTCTAAAAGTGGCTCCTTTTTTTTTTCCTTTTGATTTTGTTTTCTGTCTGTGTCTTAAGGACGTGGGTTTGTGCAGCTCAAGCACAGCAACATCTGAAAAGGAGCCAGATGGTCTCATATTAATTGGCAAAGAAGATGACATAAAGAAGTCTGGAAGAGCAACAGGCAAAGTTGATGGCAGAGAAGTTGTTGTTTTCTACCACAATGGGAAATTTCATGCTCTGGACTCCCGCTGCTACCGTAAGATATTTGCTTCTGTGATCTGAATGTGGAAACAATCAGGCATAAAATCTGCTGCGTTAAATTAATGCCATGTTCTACCATGTTTCAGATGAAGGAGGCCCTTTACCTCTTGGAGAAATAGAGGTAGGTGAGCAGAGTTGAAAGGGTGAGTTGTGTGGAAGCTTGAATGCATGGGTTTGGAATGCTTTTATCTGAAATGAATGGTTCTACATCTCAAATAGCAGACAGCCACCAAGACACCAAACACAACTTTTGTCCTAGAGCTTCTTCCAGGAGAAGGCAAAAGTCGTGTTTGATGGCTCCTGGAAGAACCAGGAGCCAGTGACTCGCATTTTTTCCCTCTTCTTCTTGCAGGATATCGATGGCCAAGCATGCATTGTTTGTCCTTGGCATAAGTTTAAGATCACTTTGGAAACAGGAGAAGGTCTATATGAAGGAATAAACCCTTTGGAGCCATCACCAACACCTGTATGGCAATCAAAGGGAGTCAAACAGAGGGTCCACCAAGTCACAGTGGTCAATGGCAAGGTTTATGTGAGTCCTCCAGATCTGTCTATCAGCTTTGACTCAGATTATTTTGCTGACAAGTATAAAAATAGTGGTGATGCAGCTATGAAAAAACAGAGCCACTCACCACCAGCAGAGTCAAGTCATGACTAGAAAGCAGGATCCTGGTGGATGCCTCAAAGAAGAACCATGTGTTGAAGTCACCCTGGGCATGAAGGTTGTCTCCAGACTGAACTCCGGCCTTGAAGTTACATCAAAACATTTGAACAGCCGAAACTGAGTGAGCAAAGCAGCTCTGCACTGGCAGAGGTGTGACCCTGTGCCAGTGGTTCTGGGGTTTGCACTGGCATTGCAAAAAGGCTTATTTACAGCAGAGTGCTTGGTGACATTTGGTACCTTGGAAACCCTATTTTGCTAGAATTGTCTTGGTTTTTAGAAGGGGATATAGTACATTACTGCTTACAAACCCAGGACATAGTTTAAGGTGAATAATCAGGTGTAAAGGTTATGTTTATCTACTTAACAGTTTATATTTACAGTGCCTCTGGTATAAATGACACAAGAATTTTAGGCTTTTTAGGTATTTGATCAATCTCTGGATGTTTATTGAGTGCCACAAAGAGAAGTGACAAAACTTGAGTGGATTTTAGTGAGAATTTTGCATAGTAATACCCTAAATCCATACAAGTATTTGTGTTCCTTCTTACTGAGCTCCTTCAGGTAGGTCAGCAGCCAATGTGACAAGGACTTGTCATTGATCCTTTGCTCTTCCTGATGCTGGTGGGTGTGAAAACCAAAAAGGAAGAAACTGGTAGGGATAAAAAACATGATTCATGATGTGGTGGCTCTTGTTTGCATTCCTTTGTTGTAAATACATGTTCACACATCCTATTGAAGCAGTGTGCTTTCTGTTCAGAGACACAAGTCAGGCTCCTCTGTCTGCGTTCACTCTGTGGTACCAGATTTTCCTCCATGCTCCCCAGTGTTTGCTCAGGAGCAGGATGGGCCTATGGGACATGGTGGGTTCTTTTGCCCAGCCCTTGAGATGTGAGGTGCAGAAATACCATGTGTACACTGAGCACTCTCTTGCATGGCTGCAGTTCCTTTGGGTGTGTTTTAGGGTGATTTATTGGCTTTTATTTTTGCAAAGTCTAGCCATGTGGTTTGAGTTGGAAGGAACCCTCAAAGATTAACCAACTGTCCAGGCAAGGGATCCTACCAGAGCCTTTGGCAGCACAGCACCAGGCACCTGACATTTCCCTCCCGTGAGTGAGGTTGTGCACAGGACTGGGCAAAGATGCTGCTGGGAAAGCAGACTGATGGACTTTTGAGAGAGCCACCAGGGTGCAACCAAAGCTGCCAGGTTACTGCTGGCTCAGGAGCATAAACTTTGCATAGAATCATAGAACAGATTGAGTTGGAAAGGACCTTCAGGACCATCCAGCTCCAGCCCCCTGCCATGGGCAGGGACACTTCTCACCCGCCCAGGTTGCTCAAGGCCTCATCCAACCTGGCCTTCAACACTTCCAGGGAGGAGACATCCACAACCTTCCTGGGCAACCTGTGCCAGTGTCTCCACACTCTCACTCTCAACAATTTCATCCTCCTTTCCAGACTCAATCTCCCCTCTCCCAGCTCAAAGCCATAGTCCCTCATTCTGGCACTCCCAGCCCTTATCCCAAGTTTTTCCCCAGCTCTCCTGGAACCCCTTCACAGATACTGCAAGGCTGCTCTAAGGTCTCCTGGAGTCTTCTCCAGGCTCAGCAGACCAGCTTTCCCAGTCTGTCCCCACTGGGGAGGTTCTCCAGCCCTTTGATCACCTTCGTGGTCTCTTCTGGACCCTCTGCAGCAGTTCCAGGTCCTTCTTGAGCTGGAGGCACCAGAGATGTTGTATTGTGTTGCAGATGGGGTCTCAGCAAAGCAGAGCACATTCAGTCTGAAGCCACCTGGTTTCCTGTGCATGCAGTGTGCTGCTTTCCTTTCAATGCCCATGAAGGGTAATGAGGGCTGTGTCAACACCACTGGTCACAAATGTGTTTACAAGCAGTGAGGTGTAGGGAGATGTCAGAGGAAACCATCTGTGCTTTACTGACCAGGTGGAGTAGGCACAGTCACAAGCAATTAATTTCACCAGGTTAGATTCTACATGGCCACTTCTGATTGTGCCTCATTACATTAGCATGAGGTTCTTGACAAGAAGTGGCACCTTCAAGGTGCTGTTCATGAGACCTGTTTAGGTTTTGTATTTCCCTTTCTCCTCCTTCTCCTTCTCCTTCTCCTTCTCCTTCTCCTTCTCCTTCTCCTTCTCCTTCTCCTTCTCCTTCTCCTTCTCCTTCTCCTTCTTCTTTGTCTTCTTCGTCTTCTTCATCTTCTTTGTCTTCTTCCTTGCAGGTCACACCTGAATCATCTGCTAGGGCCTGCACTGACCACAGCTGAGTGTGTTTGGGTTTGTTTTTCACAGGAACAGACAAACTCCTTCTCAGGAAGTTGAAGCAGGCTAGGAGGTGATGCAGAGAAAGCTCCAAGAGGGCTGGATCATGCACCCTGTCAGTAGTGGTGGTGCACAGGAGGATAGAGAACCTTCTCCCCTTCTCTCTCTCCTCACCCAGCCCACTGTGACCAAGCTGAACCAGGGCTGTCTTGTGCTGTTGGATGATCCATCAGATCAAAGTCTTCCAAAGCACCTGCACTGACTCGTGGGGCTTCTTAGATGGCATTTTTAGGTTTTGGTGGTTTGTTTCATTTTTTTGGTGGTTGTTGTTGTTGTGTTGTTTTTGTTTGTTTTGTTTTTTTTTTTCCTTTAGAAGTTCTGCAGTAATAGAAATTGAGTTATTTGAATTAATTTGAATTAATTAAGTTCAGTTTAATAAACGACAATTATGAGCCATGTGCTGCTGCTGCCTGTCTGACATTTAGTGGAATGTCAGTAAGAGGAAGTCTTGCCTGAAAGTTCCATGGACATGAATCAGGGGAAGGGAGCTCAGGCTTCTCCAGAGATAAATGCTTGGGCTAAAAGCCAGCAAAATGGTTAATCATGTGTTTACTGTTAATCATGTGGAGCCAGAGGAACAGCAAGACCAGACTCAGATCAGCTCCTTCCCTGCAGTGCTCTCCAGGCACAGCAGCTCTCTGCAGGTTCTCCAGGTGTTCCTGCTGCTCTTTGAAACACATTCCCAGGGCAAGAGCTGGCATCTCCCATCGGAGATGGAACGTTCTCAGCGTGCTCTCCTCTCAGTGCTCTGTGGGTTATCACTGGAGGAAGAGGGAGTTATGAACTCAGGTGCCTGTGAGCAACAGAAGGAGAAGAACTTTTTCAGGTATATCAGTGAGA
>WAAF01017579.1:1221-12173 GCA_013400475.1 Tricholaema leucomelas | reverse complement strand
TCTGGGCTCCTCCATTGCAGAGAGATGTTGAGGTGCTGGAAGGTGTCCAGAGAAGGGCAGCAAGGCTGGGGAGGGGCCTGGAGCACAGCCCTGTGAGGAGAGGCTGAGGGAGCTGGGGGTGTGCAGCCTGCAGAAGAGGAGGCTCAGGGCAGAGCTCATTGCTGTCTGCAGCTCCCTGAAGGGAGGCTGTAGCCAGCTGGGGTTGGGCTCTGCTGTCAGGCAAGCAGCAACAGAACAAGGGGACACAGCCTCAAGTTGTGCCAGGGCAGGTCTAGGCTGGATGTGAGGAGGAAGTTCCTGGCAGAGAGAGTGATTGGCATTGGAATGGGCTGCCCAGGGAGGTGGTGGAGTGGCCGTGGCTGGAGGTGTTGAAGCCAAGCCTGGCTGGGGCACTTAGTGCCATGGTCTGGTTGGTTGGGCAGGGCTGGGTGCTAGGTTGGGCTGGCTGAGCTTGGAGCTCTCTTCCAACCTGATTGATTCTGTGATGCACTCAGCGGTTCAGTAAGTTCTCTGTTAGCTGCTTAGTGCTGGGTTGAGAAAAAACTAAGCAAACTGGGGAAAAAAAAACCCAGAGCAACAAAGCTGCATTTTGTAGCTGCAGGACAGCCAGGCAGGATTCCTTCCCTTCCTCATCCCTACAAAGCTCTTCTCACCGTCACTGTGGTTTCCGTGGGCGTCAAGCACAAAGGAGAGCAGAGCAGATCGCAGCTACGCCGAGTTCCAGCACCAGCAACTGTCACCATGTGAAGAAGCTGCTTTCAAGCAAGAACTTTTCAAGATCACCTCCTCATTGCTCAGCTGTCAGGTGTGGAAAAAAAAGCCCTGCGTGTCCCTTCTCACAGCCCAATCCCCACGGGCACTCGGCAGAGCTTTTACAGCCTTCAATTAGCAGCGCTCAGAGTTGTGTTTCCTTTAAGAGTCAGGCAGGATATTTGGAAGGGGAAAAGAAATGTCAATAGACTGAAATTCTTAAGCAAGATTATTGATATGACAGGACTAAAGAGCCCAGGATTGCTGTGAAAAGTGCCTCTTTTCATCCCTTCTAATAAGTCCATTACTTGCACTGGGGAATATTTTAAGGTCCTTTTCATGCTGAATCTGGACTTGAGCATGCTTTGCATTTCAAGCTTTGTCTATGAATCAGTTAGAAGCCAAAGTTATTTCTGCTTTAAAATAACAGGAGCAGGGAACAGCTAATCTCTTTTCATTGGGAGCCCTTACATTATTTTACTGGACAGAGTTTGTGTTGGCTACAAAACAGGGCATTCACAAAATCTATGAGAAGGAATTTGCTCTAAGAATGAAGCCTAGATTGCAGTATGCATAAAGACTCCTTCTCCTCAGGCCATTAAGAAATTCCAAATCAGAGCTGTTTTGAACAGTGACGTTAAATTAGCCTTGCTAATTCCAGTAATTCAAGCCCAGAGAGAGGAGTTTACAGATCTACTAGAGGAGGCCTTCCCATAATTACAATCTCAATGTGCTTTTCAGCTAAGGTGAGTAGGCACCAAAAAAAAAAAAGAGAAGAAGGAGGAGGGAAAAAAGAAGATAAATAAATAAAAGGAAGGAAAATGCTCTTTCTGTTCTGGCTTTTTGAGATGGCTATCTCTAAAGAGCAGCTAACTGGCTGCCTTGCACCAATAAGCCCTCCCCTGCCCTGCACTGCTAAGCTCATTTGGCCTCTAATGTGCAACTGAAATGCAGCAAAGAGGCTGAATTTTCCCCCTGTTTTGTTCTTTGTGTTGTCTCCTTTCAAAGAAGCACTGATGCTGCTCATGCTGGGAGTTCCTTTTCTATCCCTGAGTTATTTACAGGTAGGAACAGAAAGAGTCTGACTATGTTACCCTCCTTGGTTGGGGGTCAGGGGGAACCCTAGAGCCTTTGATAAATGTGTCCAGTTCTGGGCTCCTCAATTCAAAAGAGATGTTGAGGTACTGGAACGTGTCCAGAGAAGGGTAATGAAGCTGGTGAGGGGTGCTGGCCTCCAGGCCAGTGATGTGCAACTGATCAGCAGAGCTTTTGGGGCAGGGACATGGGGGTGCTGGTTGATAGTAGGCTAAGCATGAGGCAGCAGTGTGCCCAGGTGGGCAGCAGAGCCAATGGCATCCTGGGCTGGCTCAGGAGCAGTGTGGGCAGCAGGACAAGGGAGGTTCTTCTGCCCCTGTGCTCAGCACTGCTCAGGCCACCCCTGGAGTGCTGTGTCCAGTTCTGGGCTCCTCCATTTAAGAGAGATGCTGAGGTGCTGGAAGGTGTCCAGAGAAGGGCAGCAAGGCTGGGGAGGGGCCTGGAGCACAGCCCTGTGAGGAGAGGCTGAGGGAGCTGGGGGTGTGCAGCCTGCAGCAGAGGAGGCTCAGGGCAGAGCTCATTGCTGTCTGCAGCTCCCTGCAGGGAGGCTGTAGCCAGGTGGGGTTGGGCTCTGCTGCCAGGCAGCCAGCAACAGAAGAAGGGGACACAGCCTCAAGCTGTGCCAGGGCAGGTCTAGGCTGGATGTGAGGAGGAAGTTGTTGTCAGAGAGAGTGATTGGCATTGGAATGGGCTGCCCAGGGAGGTGGTGGAGTGGCCGTGGCTGGAGGTGTTGAAGCCAAGCCTGGCTGGGGCACTTAGTGCCATGGTCTGGTTGGTTGGGCAGGGCTGGGTGCTAGGTTGGGCTGGCTGAGCTTGGAGCTCTCTTCCAACCTGATTGATTCTGTGATTCTATGATTCTAAATCTATCTAGGGATGGTGACTCAACCACCTGCTGGAACTACCTGCTCCAGTCCTTGATAATTCTTTCAGTTAAGAAGTTCTTCCTACTGCCCAACCTTTATGCCCCTTGTTCCTTTGGAGAAGAAACTGATTTGACCTTATCACTCTACAGCTACCTAAAAAGGGAGTTGTAGCCAGGTGGGGGTGAGGCTCTCCTCCCAGGCCACTTGTGGCAGGACAACAGGGCATGGTCTCAAGCTGTGCCAAGGGAGGTTCAGGCTGGATATTAGGAAGCACTTCCTCAAAGAAAGGTGATTAGGCACTGGAATGGGCTGCCCAGGGAGGTGGTGGAGTCACCATCCCTGGAGGTCTTTAAGAGAGGATTGGATGTGGATGGTTTAGCTGATGCTGTGGGGTTAGGTCATAGGCTGGACTTGATGATCTCAGAGGTCTTTCCCAGCCTCAGTGATTCTGTGATTTCCAGATCCCATCACAAACAGACCTTTCCAGAGCAGTGGGAAGGTTTAGAGGCTACATCTTCAAAGCCATAAGGTCCTGGAAGAAAGCTGATAAGGGAACTTTTAACAAGGGCTTGTAGTGAGAAGATGATGGGAAATGGGATTGAGCTGGAAGAGGGGAGAGTGAGACTGGAGATTAGGAAGAAACTGTTTGGAGTGAGGGTGGTGAGACACTGGCACAGGTTGCCTGGGGAGATTGTGGATGTCCCCTCCCTGGAGGTGTTTAAGGCCAGGCTGGATGTGACCTTGAATAACCTGAACTAGGGGGAGGTGTCCCTGGCCATGGGCAGGGACTGGATGATCTTTTAAGGTCCTTTCCAACTCAAACCGTTCTATGATTCGGGAGAAGCCTTGGCAGGGAGTTTGGAACTGGATGATCTTTTGAGGTCCCTTCCAACCTAAAGCCTTTCTGCCATGCTATGAAGTTTGCCAAACAAATCAAACCTGAGTGCATGATTTAAAAGGTGTGAATTTTATCAGAGGTGAGCTGAGCTGAGGTAAAGACAAGTGTGAGCATTCACTCCAGCACTCAGCTCGAGCTGTGGTGTCCTTTTGATCAAGCTCTGAGTGTTTTGATCCTCAGTTCTGTGAGCATCATCCAGTGTGACCTAACTGTAGCTGCAAAGAGGCATCTGCAACTGCTCCAAAGAATCACAGAGTGTCAGGGGTTGGAAGGGACCTCTAAAGCTCATCCACTCCAACCCCCTTGACAGAGCAGGGTCGCCTAGACCAGATCACACAGGAACACATCCAGGCAGGTCTTAAATATCTCCAGAGAGGGAGACTCCACAGCCCCCCTGGGCAGCCTGTTCCAGGCTTCTGTCACCCTCACAGGGAAGAAATTCCTCCTCCTGTTTCCATGGCACTTCCTATGCCTCAACTCCCACCCATTGCCTCTTGTCCTGTCGTTGGGCATCACCCAGCAGAGCCTGGCTCCAGCCTCTGGGCACTCACCCTGCACATCTTTATCAACACGAATGATGTCACCTCTCAGGCTCCTCCTCTCCAAGCTCCCTCAGGCTCTCCTCTTAAGGAAGATGTTCCACTGCCTTCATCATCTTTGTGGCTCTGTGCTGGACTCTCTTGAGCAGTTCCCTAAGGTTCTTTCTGAACTAAGGGGCCCAGAACTGGACACAATATTCCAGATGCAGCTTCGCCAGGGCAGAGTAGAGGGGCAGTAGGACCTTTCTCAACCTACTAACCACAGTCCTTATAATCCACCCCAAAAATGGCATTGACCTTCCAGATCCAGCCTGGAGGCGTTTAAGGCCAGGCTGGATGAGGCCTTGGGCAACCTGCTCTAGTGGGAGGAGTCCCTGCCTATGGCAGGGGGTTGGAGCTGGATGATCCTTGAGGGCCCTTCCAACCTAAACCATTCTATGATTCTATGATCACCAGAGCACATTGCTGGCTCATGGTCATCCTTCCATCCACTAAGACCCCCAGGTCATTTTCCCCTTCACTGCTCTCCAACAGGTCCATTTTGCTGGGCCCTTTCAGTCTGCAGAGCCTGGCACCATCACCTTGGCACTCACTCTTTACATATTGATGAACATGAATGAGGTCACCTCTCAGTCTCCTCCAGGCTGAAGAGCCCCAGCTCCTTCAGGCTCTTCTCCTAAGATCACAGGATGTTAGGGGTTGGAAGGGAACTCTGGAGATGTTCCACTCCCACTAAACTGTTAGAACAAGTCCAGAGGAGGTCATGAAGATGCTCAGAGGGCTGCAGCAGCTCTGCTATGAGGACAGGCTACAAGAGTTGGGGCTTTTCAGCCTGGAGAAGAGAAGACTTCGAGAAGACCTTAGTAGTGGCCTTCCAGGATCTGAAGGGGGCTATAGGAAGGCTGGGGAGGGACTATTGACAAGGTTTTGTAATGACAGGATGAGGGGGAATGGGTTTGAACTGGCAGAGGGGAAATTCAAACTGGATGTTAGGAAGAAGTTGTTTGCAGTGAGGGTGGTGAGAGACTGGCACAGGTTGAGGGTGGTGAGACACTGGCACAGGTTGCTCAGGGAGGTTGTGGATCATAGAATGTGATATTTGATCACATTAATTTCCAGTGAGGGTGCTGAGACACTGGCACAGGTTGAGGGTGGTGAGACAGTGGCACAGGTTACCCAGGGAGGTTGTGAAGCACAGAAGCACCCAATGTGATCTTTGATCACATTGGATGCTTCTGTGCTTCACAACTTCCCTGGAGATGTTCAGGACCAGGCTGGATGAGACCTTGAGCAACCTGTTCTAGTGGGAGGTGTCCCTGCCTATGGCAGGGTGGGGGGTTGGAACTGACTGCTCCTTGAATTCCCTTCCAACCTAAACCATTGATTCTCTGATGTTTGTGACTCCTTGAGCACCAGCAGGTCAGGGACTGCAGTGTGTGTGCTCTGCTGGGAACGCTGAGGTTGCAATCCTTCCCTTCGTGATGCAAATAAGAATGGAAGCACAAAAACTCTCAGAGAAGAAGAATTCCCAGCAGACAATTGTCCTGCCTGTGGGTACTGGAGTCAAAAGAATGCTGGTTTCAATCTATCAGAGTTAACAGTGGCATGGCTGCTGAATGTTTTGATAGCATCAGCATGTGAGAGTTTGACCTTTCTCCTGCTGATAATGTTGTCAGCCCTGGCACAGCCAAGTGAGACATCTTCTGTTTTAGAAGCCACTCTGATTTAAGGCAACATCTGGTCATGAGTGGTGTTCCCCAGGGCTCAGTGCTGGAGCTACTTGCCTTTAATATCTTTATCAGTGATCTGGACAAGGAGATAGAGGCAGCCTCAGGATGTTTGCAGATGGCACTGAGCTGGGAGGGAGTGTTGATGTGCTGGCTGGCAGGAAGGCTCTGCAGAGGAACCTGGCCAGGCTGCATTGATGGGCCAAGGGCACTTGTATGAGATTCAACAAGGCCAAGTGGTGGGTCATGGAATCATAAAGTCATAGAATCAATCAGGTTCCTGTGGATTTGTGTCCTTTGGCTAGGATGGAAGATGAGACAACATTACAGAATCATAGGATCAAGCAGGTTGGAAGAGACCTCCAAGCTCAGCCAGCCCAACCTAGCACCCAGCCCTATCCAGTCAACCAGACCATGGCACTAAGTGCCCCAGCCAGGCTTTGCTTGAAGCCACTGCCCCTTGTGCTGTCACCACAGGCCTTTGTAAACAACCTCTCTCCATCCTTCCTGTAGACCCCTTGCAGATCCTGGCAGGCTCTTCCTGAAGCCTTCTCTTCCCCAGCTCCCTCAGCCTGTCTAGGTAGCAGAGGTGTTCCAACCTTCTGGGATGTCTTCAAGAGACAAGCGAGGAGGAAAAGTCTTGGTTTGCAAATCAGCAATCCCAAACCCAATCCCCTCGGGTGGCTGCCTGGGAAGTTGGTTTCACCTCTGGCTGCAGAGCTGCGCCAACCTCCCTCAGCCATATCACCGGTGGCAGCTGCAGGGTGCCCGGAGGGAGTTTGGGAGGGTTTTTATCATCCCTTTTTTGTTTCTTTTTCTTTTTCCCTTCCCAAGTCCATACTGCCAAGAGCCACACCTCTTAAATTGCTGCGGAGGAGGAGGACGAGGAGGCAGGAAAGCAGAGGCACAAGGGCATGCAGACGCTGTGCACCCATCTCTGCCATCTCACGGCCGTGCCAACACAAGCAGCGCGGCCAGCCAGGGCTCGGCGCTTTAATTAGGCACCGGCGCGACCGCACCTACGGCTGGGCTGCTGCAGCTCCTTGTGCAAGGAGACAGCGACTGGCAAACCTGTTGGTGCTTCAGGATTTGAAGTGGTAATGAGCCAGAGGGCAAAACGCTCCCTTGCCAGATGAAACCACCCTTGGGAGAGTTTAAAGGGCTCTTTAGTCTTCAGAAGGCTGAGAGGGGATCTTGGGAATGTCTGTAAGTATCAGGGGTGGGTAGCAGGATGTAGCAGGAACAGGGTGGTCAGTAGGACAAAGGATCACAGCACCCTCAGGCACCCATCTGCTTCCAGGCCAGTGATCTACAACTGATCAGCACAGCTTTAGGAGCAGGGACCTGGGGGTGCTGGTTGATAGTAGGCTAAGCATGAGGCAGCAGTGTGCCCAGGTGGGCAGCAGAGCCAATGGCATCCTGGGCTGGCTCAGGAGCAGTGTGGGCAGCAGGACAAGGGAGGTTCTTCTGCCCCTGTGCTCAGCACTGCTCAGGCCACACCTTGAGTGCTGTGTCCAGTTCTGGGCTCCTCAATTCAAGAGAGATGTTGAGGTGCTGGAAGGTGTCCAGAGAAGGGCAGCAAGGCTGGGGAGGAGCCTGGAGCACAGCCCTGTGAGGAGAGGCTGAGGGAGCTGGGGGTGTGCAGCCTGCAGAAGAGGAGGCTCAGGGCAGAGCTCATTGCTGTCTACAGCTACCTAAAGAAAAGAAAGCTTGGAGGAGACCTTGGAGCGGCCTTCCAGTATCTGAAGTGGGCTACAGGAAGGCTGAGGAGGGACTAATGACAGGATGAGGAGGAATGGGTTTGAACTGGCAGAGGGGAGATTGAAACTGGATGTTAGGAAAGGGTTCTTTGCAGTGAGGGTGGTGAGAGACTGGCACAGGTTGAGGGTGGTGAGACACTGGCACAGGTTGCCCAGGGAGGTGTTCAGGACCAGCTTGGATGAGGCCTTGAGCGACCTGTTCTAGTGGGAGGTGTCCCTGCCCATGGCAGGGAGTTGGAACTGGATGATCTTTGAGGTCCCTTCCAACCTAAACCATTCCACAACAAGCTGCCCTACTTGCCTCTGACATTTCTGCTCCACACGCTTTGTGCTCCCTGGACACACACAGTCACAATCCATCCCCTGGTCCCTTCACACCACAGAGCTTCCATCATCTGCAAAGGAGAGCCATCACCACGTCCCTGCAAGCAATTTGGCTCACTCCTCAGCCCCACGTGGTGAGCACACTGCCTTGGGCACGGCGGTGTCTGCTGCGAGAGATGCCCTCTGCTCCCTGAGCCGCTGCGCAGGGCACCGGCAGAGCTCCCAAGTGGCTTTCATTCGTGCCCATCCATTACCACTCTGTTACTATATTAGGTCCCTCACTGGAGCCATCTGGCAGGGCAGGCTTGGCAAGCAGGCAGCCCAGATGCCTGCCTGTGAGGTGACATTCCCTGGCTCTGGGTAGCAGCGGAGCAGAGCCAGCCGGCAGGAGCCAGGCGCTTGCCCGTTGGAGGGCATTTGCCAGTGACATTTCTGTGCTTACAGATCCACAGAATGCCTTGGGTTGGAAGGGACCCTTGGAGAATTTGACAGCAGACATAGAATCATAGAATTACAGAATCAACCAGGTTGGAAGAGAGCTCCAAGCTCACCCAGTCCAACCTAGCACCCAGCCCTGCCCAACCAACCAGACCATGGCACTAAGTGCCCCAGCCAGGCTTGGCTTCAACACCTCCAGCCACAGCCACTCCACCACCTCCCTGGGCAGCCCATTCCAATGCCAATCACTCTCTCTGACAACAACTTCCTCCTAACATCCAGCCTAGACCTGCCCTGGCACAGCTTGAGGCTGTGTCCCCTTCTTCTGTTGCTGGCTGCCTGGCAGCAGAGCCCAACCCCAGCTGGCTACAGCCTCCCTGCAGGGAGCTGCAGACAGCAATGAGCTCTGCCCTGAGCCTCCTCTGCTGCAGGCTGCACACCCCCAGCTCCCTCAGCCTCTCCTCACAGGGCTGTGCTCCAGGCCCCTCCCCAGCCTTGCTGCCCTTCTCTCAACACCTTCCAGCACCTCAACATCTCTCTGCAATGGAGGAGCCCAGAACTGGACACAGCACTCCAGGGGTGGCCTGAGCAGTGCTGAGCACAGGGGCAGAAAAACCTCCCTTGTCCTGCTGCCCACACTGCTCCTGAGCCAGCCCAGGATGCCATTGGCTCTGCTGCCCACCTGGGCACTCTGCTGCCTCCTCTTCAGCTCCTCTCTGCCAGCACCCCCAGCTCCCTCTCTGCCTGGCTGCTCTCAGCCACTCTGTCCCCAGCCTGTAGTGCTGCTTGGGGTTGTTGTGGCCGAAGTGCAGAACCCTGCACTTGGTTGTTTAGGGCCACATCAGGTTTGACCTTGAATGCCTCCAGGGATGTAGCCTCCACCACCTCTTTGTGCGACACAGCCCCAGTGTTTTACCACCCTCGTTGTGCAGAACTCCCTCCTAGTGTCCAACATAAACCTCCCCTGCCTCAGTGTCAAACCATTGCCCATCATCCTGTCACCACAGCTCCTTCTAAACAGTCCCTCCCCAGCCTTTCTGCAACCCTCTTCAAATACTGAAAGGCTGCTCCATGATCTCTCCAGAGCCTTCTCTAGTTCTAACTCCCCTGCCTTGGGCATGAACACCTCCCACTAGATGAGTTTGCTCAGTGCCTCATCCAGCCTGGTCTTAAACACATCCTCAATCTCCCTGAGCAGCCTGTTCCAGTCTCTCATCACCCTCATTCTTCTGAGGAGTTTCTTCCTCATCTCTACTCTCAATGTCCCCTCTCAAAGCCATTGTCCCTCATCCTGTCACTCCCAGCCTTTGCCAAAAGTCCCTCCCCAGCTCACCTGCAGCCTCTTCAGGTACTGAAAGGCTACTCTGAGGTCTCCCTGGAGCCTTCTTGTCCAGTCCAGGCTGAACACCCCAACTCTCTCAGCCAGGTCCCCATAGAGGAAGTTCTCCAGCCCTCTGATCATCTCCATGTCCTTCTCTGGACCTGCTCCAGTAGTTTTATGTCCTCCTTGTGTTTGGGACCCCAGAGCTGGACACAGTGCTGCAAGTGACATCTCAGCAGAGCATAGGCTGTGTTGTCCTTTCAGGGGTGGAAAGGGGTGGCTTTGGCACAAGAGTGCCTGCCATAGGGATGCCTGCATGCCAGTACTCATCCTCCTGGCTTCTGTGCCAACTGCCCTGGGACTTATTGTCCCAACCCAAACCAAATCTCCTCCCGCTTCAGCCCTCTTCTGTAGCCATCTCCAAAGCTGGTGTGGTGCAACCAAAAAAGCTTTCTAATGATGCCTGCCCAATAAGCCTGTACACAGGCAAGATGCCTGCTTCTAGTCCTAATCCATGGGGAAAAGATGGAGCTGTTTAGCCTGGAGAAGAGGGGATGTGTGTAAATACCTGAAGGGTGGGTGTTAAGAAGGGTCCAGGCCCTTTTCGGTGGTGTCCTGGGACAGAACAAGGAACAATGGACACAAACTGGAACCCAGGAGCTTCCACTTCAGCGAGAGGACATACTGTGAGGATGCTGGAGCATTTGGTCTCCAGGCTGGTGCCACATGGGTTTGATGGGTGGAGCACTGATAGATAAGGAACTGGCTTGATGGCCCCACCCAAAGAGTGGCTGTCAAAGACTTCATCCCCAAGTGGAGCCCCTCAGGGATCAGTCCTGGGACCAGTCTTGTTCAACATCTTTGTGGGTGCCATGGACAGAGGCACTGAGTGCAGCCTCAGCAAGTTTGCTGAGCACACCAAGCTGTGTGGTGCAGCAGCCAGGCTGGAGGGCAGGGATCCATCCAGAGGGACCTGGGCAGGCTGCAGAGGTGGGCACAAGCCAACCTCAGGAGGTTCAACAAGACCAAGGGCAAGGTCCTGCCTCTGGGTCGAAGCAATGCAAAGCACAAATCCAGCCTGGGCAGTGCCAGGCTGGAGAGCAGCCCTGAGGAGAGGGACTTGGGGGTGCTGCTGGACCAGAAGCTCAACAGGAGCCAGCAGTGTGCACTTGCAGCCCAAAAAGCAACCAGAGCCTGGGCTGCAGCAGGAGCAGTGTGGCCAGCAGGGCCAGGGAGG
>WAAF01017578.1:0-17055 GCA_013400475.1 Tricholaema leucomelas | reverse complement strand
CCTTCTCTGGACACCTTCCAGCACTGCAACAAGATTTTGAACAGGTCTGTTTATTCCAGTAGTAGTTTATTCCAGCAGTAGTTTATTCCAGCCTGAAAGAAAAAGAAAGACTAAGATGACTTCATTCAGAAATGCTTCTCTGGAACTTTGCACTCCAGTTGCATAAAAGTATAAGCATTCACTTAGCTATTATGGAAGGCATCAGATATTTCATATACTACAAAGCAAGGTTGGGATCTGAGGCCACATTATTTCAATTTGTTTGGTAGAGTCAAGCACAAACAGTCTAATGTAGTTTCTTTCCTCAAGATTTATTAGAGACACACAAAAAAAATGGTAACAGGAAATAATTATCAAGATATAGTGTTGATAAACACATTGCTAAACTTCCTGGAACAAGATAATTTAGCTGCTGCTGTGCTTCCCCAGCAAGGATCTAAAGAGTCCAAGGGGATAGCGTTCAATGGCTCCAAGTGCCGAGTGCTGCACTTTGGCCACAACCACCCCATGCAGAGCTACAGGCTGGGGTCGGAGTGGCTGAGAGCAGCCAGACAGAGAGGGATCTGGGGGTGCTGATTGATACCCGCCTGAACATGAGCCAGCAGTGTGCCCAGGTGGCCAAGAGAGCCAATGGCATCCTGGCCTGCATCAGGAATGGTGTGGCCAGCAGGAGCAGGGAGGTCATTCTGCCCCTGTACTCTGCACTGGTTAGAGCACACCTTGAGTACCGTGTCCAGTTCTGGGCCCCCCAGTTTAGAAGGGACATTGAGATGCTTGAACGTGTCCAGAGAAGGGCAACGAGGCTGGGGAGAGGCCTCAAGCACAGCCCTACGAGGAGAGGCTGAGGGAGCTGGGATTGTTTAGCCTGGAGAAGAGGAGGCTCAGGGGTGACCTTATTGCTGTCTAGAACTACCTGAGGGGAGGTTGTAGCCAGGAGGAGGTTGCTCTCTTCTCTCAGGCAGCCAGCACCAGAACAAGAGGACACAGCCTCAGGCTGCGCCAGGGGAAATTAAGGCTTGAGGTGAGGAGAAAGTTCTTCAGTGAGAGAGTCATTGGCTACTGGAATGGGCTGCCCAGGGAGGTGGTGGAGTCGCTGTCCCTGGAGCTGTTCAAGGCAGGATTGGACGTGGCACTTGGTGCCATGGTCTAGCCTTGAGCTCTGTGGTGAAGGGTTGGACTTGATGATCTGTGAGGTCTCTTCCAGCCTTGGTGATTCTGTGAGACTGATACTGTGCTAAAACTATGGACTGAGAATTTCTGAGTCACTTCTGCACGTTTTGCTGATGTCCTGGAATCCAATCCACTGCAGAACTGAAACCAATATCATTTGTGACCCACCCTGAAAAAACAACCTCCCTGTGCCCTCTGCATCCTTCTCAGTTACGCTTTGCCTACAGAACAAGTTCACATTTTGGACTATCCGCAGGAGATTTTCTGTGTCTTCAGCAGTGAGCTAACTTTTTAAAGGTCTCCATTTGCAATTAAATAAATTCTCCAAATAGGCAATTTAAATTCTTAACTTTGCCAATTTGATAAGTGGTTTCCACGGAGATGAACTCCCAGCGTTCTGAGGAGGAGAGATTCGGCTGATGGTTGAGGATGACAAGCAGATTTTGGATTCATTGCAGTGACCTTTGAGGACAACCTGCTTCTGTAGTGCTGGCATTCAAGTTCAGTTTTATAATCAAGACTGATATTTTTTTTGTCTGCTGTAGGTTTCTTTGGCTTCTATGTTCCATTATGGCTATAAAACAAAAGATAATATATTCTGTCAACAGAATCGAATAATGCTGCTAGGTAATAGATCTTGAAATGTTTACAAACCTATAAATGAAAACTGCTCCATTAATATGAATGAACATAATCAAATCCCTGCCTGATAATTGCTACATGCATAATATTGCACAACAGAACTATTTTTAGCACCTTAGTTACAGGTTTTATGGACTTGCAAAGGCAGAGACTGTCTGTAAGTATCATAGAATGGTTTAGGTTGGAAGGGACCTCAAGGATCATCCAGCTCCATCCCCCTGCCATAGGTAGGGACACCTCCCACTAGAGCAGGTTGCTCAAGGCCTCATCCAGCCTGGCCTTAAACACCTCCAGGGAGGAAGCATCCACAACCTCCCTGGGCAACCTGTGCCAGTGTCTCACCACCCTCACTGNCCACACTGCTCTTGCTGCAGCCCAGCACAGGGTTGCTGTCTGGGCTGCATGTGCACACTGCAGGCTCATGTTGAGCTTTTCCTCAACCCAGACCCCCAGGTCCTTCTCCTCAGGGCTGCTCTCAGCCATTCCCCACCCAGCCTGGAGCTGTGCCTGGGATTGCACTGACCCAGGTGCAGGACCTTACACTTGGCCTTGTTAAAGAATCAACCAGGTTGGAAGAGACCTCCCAGCTCATCTGGTCCATAACATTTGAATAAGCAAAAGGTGATAGGTTTTATCATCAAATATTGAATACCTCATTCAATGAGGTATTCAATATTTTCAATGACCTTATTGCTGTTTACAACTACCTGAAGGGAGATTGTAGCCAGGTAGGGTTGGTCTCTTCTGCCTGTCAACCAGAACTAGGGGACACAGCCTCAAGTTGTGCCAGGGGAGGTCTAGGCTGGATGTTAGGAGGAAGTTGTTGGCAGAGAGAGTGATTGGCATTGGAATGGGCTGCCCAGGGAGGTGGTGGAGTCACTGTCCCTGGAGGTGTTGAAGCAAAGCCTGGATGAGGCACTTAGTGCCATGGCCTGGTTAATTGGCTAGGGCTGGGTGCTAGGTTGGACTGGATGAGCTTGGAAGTGCCTTCCAACCTGGCTGACTCTGTGATCAAAGTTACATGGTCTCCACATAGGATACAAGAGAAAAATGTCCAAAAATGACAATGAAGTAGAGCTGTAAGAAAAATAATTATGATGTTCCTGGCAGGAACAAACTGCAGTGCAATTTTGGAGCTTTAGTTCCCTACAACTATAAAACTTAAACCAAAGAAAGGAAAAAAATCACCTTTTGGAGGATTTGTTTGTGGTGTCTTCTATCTGGTGATCAGTTTTGAGGACCAGCCCTTTGTATGGTCAGGCAGGTTCATTTCTAAAGGCTGAAGGATAAAAGACAGATATAATTGGTCAGAGAATTTTCTTCATGCTATTAAAAAGATGCAGGTTATTTCAACCTGTAGCATTAGCTCTCATTCAAATGAAAACCTGGCACAAAAGGCTCTGTTTAAGCTACCTTTGAAATTTCAACGGAGCTAAATTCACTATAGGCAATAGTCCCCAGTGGGCTGGAAAAGATTCATAGTCAGAAATAGAATGATAGAGGAGATGCAGGATACATCTTTTGTAAGTGTAGGAGGACAGCAGTTAACTTCAAAAGCTTAACAACCATTTCCTGTGATCTTCCTTTCTAATCCATTGAGCAGGTTTCTCTCCCAACAAACCACAGGCCTTCTTCTTATTTTGGATCAAAAGTGGGAAGAAAATTCTGCTCTACTATTTTAATTTAGATGATAACATTATCCATCCCCTGGGACCCGTAGGAGAGCCAGCTTGTTGCTTGATAGGTTTTTTGTGCTTTTGGAGGAACATAGAATCATAGAATCATAGAATCAACCAGGTTGGAAGAGACCTCCAAGAGCATCCAGTCCAACCTAGCACCCAGCCCTAGCCAGTCAACCAGACCATGGCACTAAGTGCCTCATCCAGTCTTTTCCTGAACACCTCCAGGGACAGTGACTCCACCACCTCCCTGGGCAGCCCATTCCAATGCCAATCACTCTCTCTGCCAAAAACCTCCTCCTAATATCCAGCCTGGACCTCCTCTGGCACAACTTGAGGCTGTGTTCCCTTGTTCTGTTGCTGGGTGCCTGGCAGAAGAGACCAACCCCACCTGGCTACAGCCTCCCTTCAGGTAGCTGTAGACAGCAATGAGGTCACCCCTGAGCCTCCTCTTCTGCAGGCTGCACACCCCCAGCTCCCTCAGCCTCTCCTCACAGGGCTGTGCTCCAGGCCCCTCACCAGCTTCGTTGCCCTTCTCTGGACACCTTCCAGCACCTCAACATCTCTCTTGAATTGAGGAGCACAGGACTGGACATCTTAGACTACATCTTCATTCTCTTCATAAATTTTTAAGTCCAATGAAGAGTATTTTATTACCCTAACCTGACTTCCAAGCTATAGAATCAAATCTCAGACTGTTTCAAGCCTCTACACTATATGGTTACAATATAGATTTTAGAACCATATCCTTGTTTGAAGACTTTCAACATAGGTCCAGATACCTATTTCTAGCAGTTAAAAGTGCTGATGTCCCTTCTTCTTGATTCCAAACTTCAACCACAAGATCCTCTTTCTTCTTATATAGTCCATTAAGTCTAATTCACTTCCTTACAGATCTTCCTGTGGACCAGAAGGGAGTCACACTGATTGATGGATTGATTATATGGAATGTGAGGTTCACAGGAATGCACTAAGTTTGTGGGTTTTGCCTGTTGGATATTCTTCCATGTCTGTGTCTTGTCTATCCCTTCTTTCATGTCTAGCTCTTGCCAACTCTTTAAGGCTTCCCTTAAAGAGGAAACACCTTAGCTACGCAGAAGTGCCTCAGTAATAGCTCATTGCAGTGAACACCATTAGCAAAGCAGTCTCCTTTCTCCTTTTTGATATTTCCTCCTTATATGTCCCAGCATTGTGCTCACCCTTTTAGTTACAGCATTCCTCTCTTCATTTCATTATCTGTTTTGACCCTTAAATCCCTCTCAATGTGGCCACAATCTAGAATGCAGCTGTTCTTATGAGTATGACCTACATTCTTATTTCCTGGTGTCTCAACCTGTATTTGGCTACATTAAAGCTTCAGCAATTCAAAAGAGCAATAGCTTCTCTCATCATTAGTTCACATTCTGCACCCTGCCACATCATAGCAAATTGTTACCAGCATACAGGAAAAAAAAACAACCCACTATTATTTTCTTTATAAATAGCATTAAAGTTATTTACTTCATCCAAGGCAGGAATAAATCTGAGATATCTCTGGGGGAAAAAAAAAAACAAGAAAGAATGAAATCCTTTGTGGATGATTGTTTCTCATTTGCAGTCTAACAGTGAAATAGTTCTTAATCCATTTAACTTGACCTGATATAAATTTCTTTTTATCCTTTTTTTTTTTTTTTTTCTCTTCCCTTTTTGCACAGATAATGAGGTGCAAATTTTAGCTGTTGATTCTCAGAGTACTTACAATGTATTTACTTTTTGGTTTACTGGCATAAAAGAAATTCGCTTCTCACTCTGAACTTAGAGAGTCACAATATTTTGCAACCCTTCAGCTGTGTCCAGATCCTTTTGAACTTGCAGGTTGGCAATGTTTTCCAACTGTTCACAGAATCCTAGAATCAGTCAGGGTTGGAAGGGACCACAAGGAACAGCTAGTTCCAACCCCCCTGCCATGGCCAGGGACACCCTACACTACATTAGGCTGGCCCGAGCCTTAAACACCTCCAGCCATGGGGCCTCAACCATCTCCTTGGGCAACCCATTCCAGCCTCTCACCACTCTCATGCTGAACAGGTTCCTCCTCATGTCCACTCTGAATCTCCCCACCTCCAGCTTTGCTCCATCCTGGAGCTCTTATAACAAGAAAGGTCTGAATGTGTCCAGGGAAGGGCCACGAGGATGCTCAGAGGGCTGGAGCACCTCTGTGATGGAGACAGACCAAGAGATTTGGGGATGTTCACTTTGGAGAAGAGAAAGCTCTGAGGAGACCTTATTGTGGCTGTCCAGTATCAGAAGGAGGCTGCAAGAAAGTTGCTGAGGGACATTTTAGGGTGTCAGGACTGGGGGGAATGGATCCAAACTAGAGGAGGGGAGATTTAGATTAGACTTTAGGAAGATCTTCATCTTAACAGTGATGAGATACTGGAACAGGTTGCCCAAAGAGGTGATGGAAGCCTCATGCCTGGGACTTTTTGAGGCTGGATGTGGCTCTGAGCAGGGGGACTGGAACTAGATGATCCTTGAGGTCTCTCCCAACCCTGACAGTTCTATGATTCTGTAATATTATCTCTGTAGGATGCTCTCAAAGTGAGTGCATTTGTGACCCAAAGCAGGAGTCCTGTGTACTCCCAGTCTACTCATGAGTGTCTGGATGAAACTATACTTCAGAGTCAGGATGGGAACACAGAGATTTACTGATTTTTTCTTATGAGATGCATGATTTCTCAGGGGAGGAAAAAAAAAGCACTGGCACTAGAGATAAAATGATTGTGGAGTTATAATTACAGGTTCTTAAGTGGGATAATTAATATTGTATGATATAGAAATTATAGGATAAAAAGCTGTAATTGCCTGAATTTTCACAGTTTTCATTGAGTCATTCCAGACTTTTCTGCCTTGTTTACACTTCATTTACAAACACTGTGCCATACATTTACCAAAGTGTTTAAAGGAGGTTCTCCTCCCTCTCTACTCTGCCTTAGTGAGGCTACAGGTAGAATATTGTGTCCAATTCTGGGCTCCTCAGTTCAGGAGGGACAGGGATCTACTGGAGAGAGTCCAACAGAAGGCTACAAGGATGATGAAGGGGTTGGAACACTGCCTTATGAGGGACCTGGGGCTGTTTAGTCCAGAGAGGAGAAGACTGAGAGGGGATCTAACCAATGTCTATAAATATCTGAGGGCTGGGGGTCAGGAAGCAAGGGACATCCTCTGCTCATTTGCTCCCTGCAACAGGATGAGGGGCAGTAAATTACAGCACAGGAAGTTCCACCTCCACATGAGGAAGAACTTCTTTACTGTAAGGGTCACAGAGCACTGGAACAGGCTCCCCAGAAAGGTTGTGGAGTCTCCTTCTCTGGAGAGTTTCCAGCCCTGCCTGGATGTGTAGGAACTAAGCTAGACTGTATAATCCTGCTCTGGCAGGAAGGATGAACCTGAAGATCTCCAGAGGTCCCTTTCAGCCCCTAACATCCTGTGATCCTGTCAACAAATACCTGAACTAAAGGAAATTATCTGGGAAAGAGGTAATAGTGAGTTACTTCTTTCTTTCCAGTGTGGCATATCTCCTGGCCATACAGTGATGAACTGACTCTGCAAGTTCAAAATGGTGTATGTGAGTCAGGCAAAACATCCTGGCCTGGATCAGGAGCAGTGTGGCCAGTAGGACTAGGGAGGTTATTTTGCCCCTGTACTCAGCACTGCTCAGGCCACACCTTGAATGCTGTGTCCAGTTCTGGGCTCCTCAATTCAAAGGAGTGGTTGAGATACTGGAGCATGTCCAGAGAATGGTGACGAAGCTGGTTAGGGGCCTGGAGCACAGCCCTGTGAGGAGAGGCTGAGGGAGCTGGGGGTGTGCAGCCTGCAGAAGAGGAGGCTCAGGGCAGAGCTCATTGCTGTTTACAACTACCTGAAGGGAGGTCGTAGCGAGGTGGGGTTGGTCTCTTCTGCCAGGCAAGCAGCAACAGGACAAGGGGACACAGCCTCAAGTTGTGCCAGGGGAGGTCTAGGCTGGATGTGATGAGGAAGTTGTTGGCAGAGAGAGTGATTGGCATTGGAATGGGCTGCCCAGGGAGGTGGTGGAGTCACCATCCCTAGAGGTGGTGAAGATAAGCCTGGATGAGGCACTTAGTGCCATGGTCTGGTTGATTGGACATGGCTGGGTGCTAGATTGGGCTGGATGATCTTGGAGGTCTTTGCCAACCTGGTTGATTCAATGATTGTATGATAAGGAGCAATGGAATCAATATCAATATTTTGCTGTCTTCTAGGTGAGTGGTTAGGGCTGGGTGCCAGGTTGGATTGGATGATCTTGGAGGTCTCTTCCAACCTGGTCGATCCTATGATTCTATGAAATGTGTCTCGTGTTGTCTTCCAATTGAAACCTGAAACTCTCTGCTGCCATTGCCCATGAAGTGTGGTGACATTGGGCTGTTTAGCTGGTGAGATATTTCATCAGCAAGAGACACCTTTGGAGACAGAGGGACAGAATAACCAAGCGAATTCATTCACATTTACTCCTCGTGTTACACCCCTAAATCACAGACTCCCAGGGAGGAAGGAGTTCAGGCCAACTTTTGATCCATTTCTTTGTACCAGTCTTAATTCTTTCCAGACAGCCACTTGTCCTAGTGCTTAAAAACAAGAAAATTTATCTGTCACAGCATATTTTGGCACTCAGGAAGGAGGAACTGCTTTCCCTTTCCTAAGTGTAACCTCACTTCATTTTAAAGCTAGTGGTTTTATCAGGACACTGTAGCAACACAGAAGCCAATTGTAAACATTCATCATCTTAGAATTGCATTTATTGATTTTTCCATACAAAGTACTTTGGGTTCATATTGATATATGTTAGTACCTATATAAAATGAAAGGTTGCAACAGTTCACTGCCTCTGGATCATCCCCCATGAGAGTAAGAAAACTTGGTTATAAAGTGCCCAAGTTGGGCATTAGCCATTTATTGTGTTTTAAATGCACCCTTTGAACCTTAAATAATGCTGAGGGGCAATTTCACCTCTTGGTGCAGACCCAGTGAAGTGAGTGGAATTGCACCAACCATTCAATTTGTCTCTCTGTGCTTGTGCATTTCTGCCACTCAAAGTTTATTGCTAGACTTCCTCTCAGTAGCTCAGAAGTAGGCTGGCATCAGAACCACATAATTTATCATAACAATCAAAAAACCCCATCCCAAAGGCCATATAAATATGATTTTCCCCATCTTTTCTAGCCATGAAGCCTAAGTGTTTGCTATCTATTTATCTTCTTAAGGAAGAACCTCATGAGGTTCAACAAGACCAAGTGCAAGGTCCTGCAGCTGGGTCAAGGTAATGCCAAGCACAAATCCAAGCTGGGCAGTGAGTGGCTGGAGAGCAGCCCTGAGGAGAGGGACTTGGGGGTGTTGCTGGATGAGAAGCTCAACATGAGCCAGCAGTGTGCACTTGCAGCCCAGAAAGCCAAGCAGAGCCTGGGCTGCATCAGAAGTGTGGCCAGCAGGGCCAGGGAGGTGAATCTCCCTCTCTGCTCTGCTCTGGTGAGACCCCACCTAGAATACTACACCCAACTCTGGAGCCTCTATTACAAGAGGGATGTGGAGATGCTGGAGTGTGTCCAGAGAAGGGCCAGGAGGATGCTCAGAGGGCTGCAGCAGCTCTGCTGTGAGCACAGACTGAAAGAGTTGGGGCTGTGCAGGCTGGAGAAGAGGAGGCTCCCAGGTGACCTTCTTGTGGCCTTCCAGGATCTGAAGGGGGCCTACAAAAAAGCTGGGGAGGGACTTTATAGGCTCTGAGAGAGTGACAGGACTAGGGGGAATGGAGCAAAGCTGGAAGGGGGAAGATTTTCAGGATGAGAGTGGTGAGAGCCTGGAATGGGAGGTAGTTGAGCCCCCATCTGTGGAGGTGTTTAAGGCCAGGCTGGATCAGGCTGTGGGCAGCCTGATGTAGGGTAGGTTGTCTTTGCCCATGGCAGGGAAGTTGGAACTGGATGATCTTTGTAATCCCTTCCAACCCTGACTGATTCTGTGATTCTAGATGTAAAATAGGGTCCCAGAGCACTGGCACAGGCTGCCCAGAGAGGTTGTGGAGTCTCCTTCTCTGGAGACTTTCAAGGCTGGATGTGTTCCTCTGTGATCTGTGTCAGATTGTCCTGCTCTGGCAGGGGGGTTGGACTCGATGATCTCCTTGGGTCCCTTCCAGCCCCTGATATCCTGTGAAAACAAAAATCAAATGAAATAAGATGTTGCTTGTAAAATAAAACACACTCTAACTTAGTGTCTGCCTTTTTCCAGATTAGAAATGACATTTAATTATCTACTCACATCTAACTTTGTCTTTAAAATGACATTAAAGCTAAACCAAATCAAGTCTTCATTTTCCTGGTGTGGTTTCCCTTCACCATCCTCAGTCAGCTTCAGCAACACAGCTCAAGAGCTGGTGCGAAGGTGGGAACAGAGACTCAAAGCTTCTGGAGCTTTTGGCACTTTTTGGTATTCAGTGCTAAATATTAGGAAAATGAAGACAGAAATTACAAATATGAGGTAGCAGAGTACACAAAATTAGCTGATATTGAGGCAAATTAATGTTTCTTTGTGTCTGCCATCCTTCACTTATAGTTTTCTTTTCTCTACCAAGTAGTATGCACTTTATCACCTTTGGAATGCCTCAGGCTTTAAGCAGGTTTAACAGAAGGTATGTTTGGCTTCTGCCTTCACATATTTTTCATCAGAAGGCATGAGGAAACCTCTTAGGTTCCATAAAAAGACTTGAATTTAGAATCAAAGAGTTGTTGATGTTGAAAAAGAATCATAGAATCACAGAATCAAACAGGTTGGAAGAGACCTCCAAGCTCATCCAGTCCAACCTAGCACCCAGCCCTAGCCAGTCAACCAGACCATGGCACTAAGTGCCTCAGCCAGGCTTTGCTTCAACACCTCTGAGATCATTGACTCTGATCATTAACCCAACACCACCAAGTCCACCACTAAACTACATTCACCAGCACCACATCCACTTGTCTTTCAAATACCTTCAGGAATGGTGACTCAATCATGTTGGAAGAGAGCTCCAAGATCATGCAGGTGGGTTTGGAAAGTCTGCAGAGAAGAAGACTCTATAACCTGTCTGGACAGCCTGTTGCAGGGATTTGTCACCCTCACTGTGAAGAAATTTCTCCTCGTGTTGAGGTGAAATTTTCTGTGTTCCAGTTTATAGCTGTTGCTCCTTGCCTTGTTGCTGCTGACCTGTGAAAAGAGATTGGACCTAACCACTTGGCACCCACCCCTCAGGTATGTGTACACATTGATCAGATCTCAGGCTCCTCTTGTCCAGACTAAACAGCCTCAGGTTTCTCAGTCCCTCTAAGTCGAGGAGATGCTCAAGTCCCTCAGTCATCCTCATGGCTCTCCACTGGACTCTCTCCAGCAGATCCCTGTCTCTCTTGAACTGGGCAGCCCGAAACTGGACACAGTATTCCAGGGCAGAGTAGAGAGGGAAGAAAAAGCTCCCTAGACCTTGAGTTATAAATAATGCCTTGAGCGTTTAGAATAGAATAGAATAGAATAGAATAGAATAGAATAGAATCAATCAGGTTGGAAGAGACCTCCAAGATCATCCAGGCCAACCTAGCAGCCAGCCCTATCCAATCAACCAGACCATGGCACTAAGTGCCTCATCCAGGCTTTGCTTGAACACCCCCAGGGACAGCGACTCCACCACCTCCCTGGGCAGCCCATTCCAATGCCAATCACTCTCTCTGCCAACAACTTCCTCCTAACATCCAGCCTAGACCTCCCCCAGCACAACTTGAGGCTGTGTCCCCTTGCCCTGTTGCTGGTTGCCTGGCAGAAGAGACCAACCCCCACCTAGCTACAGCCTCCCTTCAGGTAGTTGTAGACAGCAATGAGGTCTGCCCTGAGCCTCCTCTTCTGCAGGCTAAACAACTCCAGCTCCCTCAGCCTCAGTTTAAACTGAGACCAGATTTCATTTACCTGAGGCAGCCTTTACAGTTGCTTCCATGAGATTTTCCACCTTTCTCTCAGCATGAAGAAGCAAGGAAAAAGGGCAAATTCTCCTGAGAACTTGTGTGGGTTTGTTTGGCTGGCACCTGATTGCTAATGCTGCTTTACTGTAGCTTTGTTTCTAGCAGAAGGGCAAACGCTGCAGCAAGCCTGCCTGGGTATCATTTACATTGCTGCTAACTCACAGTTTACTCTGCAGCCCCGAAGGACAATTCTAATTTATCAAAAAATCTAGCAGTCAAAGAGCTACTTTAATGTCAATTTTCACAAAAGTCTCTTCTTAGAAGCTGTGTTTACTGAAGGGAATTGCCAGAAATGGCTTAGAGGGAAAAAAAATCGGGGGGGGGGGGGACAGGGAGAGAAGGGAGGAAGGCATCTTGCATGGAAGAAGCAGAAATAACATTGAATATATGATGACCAAAAAGGCTGATCCATGGTGAGTCTTAGTGCCTTACACAGACTTGTTATACAAAAGTAAAATGGTAAGATAAAGGGCACAACATCTCAGCTTGTTTGATTATGTTCATCCTTCTGATTTCAGTGTAATGGTTAAATAAGCTGCTTTAGTTAGAGCAAAGCAGAACTGGGTAATAGCCAGATAAGATCACAGGCTCACAGGATGTTAGGGGCTGGAAGGGACCCAAGTGGATCATTGAGTGCAACCCCCCTGCCACAGCAGGACAATCCTATCTAACACAGATCACTGAGGAACACATCCAGACAGGCCTTGAAAGGCTCCAGAGGAGGAGACCCCACAACCTCTCTGGGCAGCCTGTGCCAGTGCTCTGGGACCCTCACAGTACAGAAGTTCCCCCTTGTGTTGAGGCAGAACCTGCTGTGCTGCAACTTACACCCATTGCTCCTTGTCCTATCACAGGAGCAGTGAGCAGAGCCTGTCCCCCTCTCCTGGCCAGCCCTCAGATGCTTATAAACATGTATCAAATCCCCTCTCAGTCTTCTCTTCTGCATGCTAAGCAGCCCCAGGTCCCTCAGCCTCTCCTCATCAGCCATGTCCTCCTGACCCTCAATCATCCTCGTAGCCCTCCACTGGACCTTCTCCAGCAGATCCCTGTCCCTCTTAAACTGAGAAGCCCCAAACTGAACACAGTATTCAAGATGAGGTCTCAGCAGGGCAGAGTGAATGGGGAGGAGAACCTCCCTTGATCTGCTGGACACACTCTTCCTCATACACCCCAGGATCCCATTGGCCTTCTTGGCCACAAGGGCACATTGCTGTGCCATGGGTAACTTGTTAGCCACCAGGACCCCCAGGTCCCTCTCCACAGGACTGCTTTCCTTTTGCAGGCAAAATCATGTTTACTGCCACGAGGTGCACAATCAGGTATCAGGCCACTTTAGATCATTATTTCCTTTGCCTTGGAAAGCTGTGCTTTGGGAACACATGATTTGGCAACTAGAAATGCTACTGGTCATTGGGAAGAAGTCTGATACTTGAAATGCCAAAAAGTATTTTGCTTCCTAATTGAACACCCTGGCAGGTTCCTTCTTTGACTGCTCTTGTTAGAGACTAGAGAGCTTAGTGGGAAATGTCATACCTGACAGATGTCAGCAAGGGAAAAAAATACAAAGGTAATGTGCATAATATTTGTCATGTAAGAAAAAAAATGAAGCAAGCAAAACTGTTCTACTTCATTGCCTAAGTTGATATGTCACACACATAGAATCATAGAATCAACCAGGTTGGAAGGGATCTCCAAGATCATTTAGTCCAACCTAGCACCCAGCCCTGTCCAATCAACCAGACCATGGCACTAAGTGCCCCATCCAGGCTTTGCTTCAACACCTCCAGGCACAGCGACTCCACCACCTCCCTGGGCAGCCCATTCCAAAGCCAATCACTCTGGCAACAAATTCCTCCTAACATCCAGCCTAGACCTCCCCTGGCACAACTTGAGGCTGTGTCCCCTTGTTCTGTTGCTGGTTGTCTGGGAGAAGAGACCAACCCCACCTGGCTACAGCCTTCCTTCAGATAGTTGTAGACAGCAATGAGGTCTGCCCTGAGCCTCCTCTTCTGCAGGCTGCACACCCCCAGCTCCCTCAGCCTCTCCTCCACCTGGTTGTTTCTTTGATTCCTGCCTCCTACTTTCAGAGGAATGCAGACCTTTGCTGTTTCCCATCCCTGGCAGTGTTGAAGAAAAGCCTGGATGAGGCACTTAGTGCCATGGTCTGGTTGATTGGACAGGGCTGGGTGCTAGGTTGGACTGGATGAGCTTGGAGCTCTCTTCCAACCTGCTTGATTCTATTCTATTCTATTCTATTCTATTCTATTCTATTCTATTCTATCTTTGTGTGAGGAACACAATAAAAAACAAAATGAGCAACACAAATTTCTTTTCTTTAAGAAAAAACAAACCAAAACCCCCAAACATAATATACAAGGGACATATCCTCTGGGTTTTGTAGTCTGTGTCTTATCACTCATGTTTCTTTTCCAGATTGTAAACCCTGTAGGGAGCAGAATGCTTTGATATCTGCATGTAGTGCAAGGTCAAGGATGCAGGCAGTGCTGAATAAATAAGCAAACAGTGGTCAGTCAAAATCACTAAAGCCATGTGTAGAAAGATCTAAATACACATATTTGTACAAGTAATGTCTAGGAGTTCAGAACCCATGTTCTCTGTTCTATCACTGCTTTGACCCTAAAATGACATTATGCCTTCTGGAGGCACTCCCTGCTTTGTTGTTTTCCAATGAAAGATGCTAATTATGAGTCAGTATTAATCCCCCTTGATTCATTTCTGATACCCATAAGCCTGATGAGCCCAGTTGTTTTTTAATGAGGGTGATGCAGTTTGAAGGTTTGCTTTCAAGGGCACCTGCAATAACATCCTCCAGCAGAGGGCTAGGAGGATGACTGAAGGACAGGAGGGCATGGCTGGTGAGGAGAGGCTGAGGGACCTGGGGCTTTTTAATCTGGAAAAGAGAAGACTGTGAAGGGATTTGATACATGTTTATAAGTATCTGAGGGCTGCCAGGAGCGGGGGACAGGCTCTGCTCACTGCTCCTGTGATAGGACAAGGAGCAATGGGTATAAGTTGCAGCACAGCAGGTTCTGCCTCAACACAAGGGGGAACTTCTTTACTGTGAGGGTCCCAGAGCACTGGCACAGGCTGCCCAGAGAGGTTGTGGAGTCTCCTTCTCTGGAGCCTTTCAAGGCCTGTCTGGATGTGTTCCTGTATGATGTGTGTTAGATAGGATTGTCCTGCTCTGGCAGAGGGGTGATGATCTCCTTGGGTCCCTTCCAGCCCCTAACATCCTGTGAGCCTCTGATCCCTTCATCCTCCTTCAACTCTGTACAGAATATTTAATGAAAGAAAGGAAAGGATAAACACTTCCTGCATTATCATCTGCATGTTGCATGTTTAAAACTGTAGGGAAAAGCTTTTAAAGTGCTGTGTGGGTTCCTTGGAGAATACAATGTCCTTGGGGACATTTTTTGTGTGTGGTAAATTACCCTGGGATATATTGCAGCAAAGCATGACAGAGACAAGTGAAATAGTAAACTGATAATGTTAAAGCATGATCATCTAACATCAACTCTTGATTCCTAAGATAGTAGAGATGACTCCTGAGATCTTTCTACAGGTAGGGCAAGGAAGCTGAGTCCTAGAGCAGGCTGTGTGATGGATCTGCTCTTTTCTCTTATTCTAAGTGTAACTGCTGTGCCATTCACTACTGAGAGGGTGTCAGAGAACCATTGTAAGACTTTAGTTTCTGGTCATACTTAGAATCTTAGAATCAACCAGGTTGGAAGAGACCTCCAAGATCATCCTGTCCAACCTAGCACCCAGCCCTAGCCAATCAACCAGACCATAGCACTAAGTGCCTCATCCAGGCTTTGCCTGAACACCCCCAGGGACAGCAACTCCACCACCTCCCTGGGCAGCCCATTCCAATGCCAATCACTCTCTCTGGCAACAACTTCCTCCTAACATCCAGCCCATACCTCCCTCAGCACAACTTGAGACTGTGTCCCCTTCAATGACTTTGTTTGTATGTAGGTGGAGGACGTTTCATGTTGCGTTTTCTTTGCAAAACTTCAGCCAGAATAATTCAATTTCCCCTCAGTTTTCAAAACCTCAGGCTTGGGGAAATTGCAGTTATTGATATTTTACTGGAAAATGCCTGTGTCAAATGTGTCTTCTGAACTCCCTCTGAGTGCTCCACTCACATTCAAACAGATATAGACACTTCCAAAGCTACAGATTTAATCCTTTTGACAGTGAAGGCTTTTCAGATTTTAGTGCCCAAAGAATCTGAAGGTGGTTCACTTCCTCAGAACTCACAGGGGATAGAGGCTATCCTCATGGATCAATTAAACAATCTCCTTTTGTCCCACGGAATGGAATTGTCTTTTCTGGCAAAACCTCATTTCAGAGTCTCTAAGTCATGACTCTTCTGATCTCTGGAATTTTTTTCTGCCCACAGTCTTCTGGAGAGTACAACTGAGAAGAATGAAAAGATTTGGCTACTAGAGAAAGAGCATAAATTTGATAGGCACAAAAGAAGATCAGTGAGTCTTCATGAGAGAAAAGATAATCCTGGTCCAGGCAACAAAGATCCAAGTCCAAGGAGATTTCATTTGGAAAAGGGTAGTCAGGTCATGTGCAACTGTGTGTCATGCCAGGCTAAAGCTATGAATACAGTCATAGAATCAGCCAGGTTGGAAGAGACCTCCAAGATCATCCAATCCAACCTAGCACCCAGCCCTATCCAGTCAACTAGACCATGGCACTAAGTGCCTCAGCCAGGCTTTTCTTGAACACCTCCAGGGATGACAACTCCACCACCTCCCTGGGCAGCCCATTCCAATGGCAATCAATCTCTCTGTAAAGAACTTCCTCCTAATATCTATCTTATACTTCCTCTGGCACAACTTGAGACTGTGTCCCCTCTTTCTGTTGCTGGTTGCTATCTTTGGACATAAGCAATGTTAATGAAGACTCAGAGCTTTCATTCTCCAACTGCTTTCTTGATGGGAGAGCTACTCCCATCATGATATGTTCTGGAGCTTTTAACCTAATATTGGCAGCCAGTGCCAGTGCTAAATGCTTAGTACACTTGTGAAGCTCAGCTGCCCACAGCTGGACTACTCATCTCTGAATCTCAGAGAGTGCTGGTAGAGTTCTTAGTAAGCCAGTACAGAAATGTGAGTCTTCAGGTGAACTTGGTGTTATTGCATTTATGTGTTAGAAAAATAGGTTCTTTTTCTCACTTTGAGTGGCAGAATAAACTGTTGTTAAGATCATACCCTGGAAACTAGTGCATTTGGGTGCCTTCTGTCATTAAGTCTGTTTCCAGCCCAAGAGGCAACACTACTGTCAGAGACACAGAGATTTAATTCAAGTTTCTGTACAAGGATGTACAGTATGCTAATATAGATAATATGGTATAGACAAATTAATAGACACGAACAATATATGTTAATAACATAAATTACAGTGTGCTACTTGGGTCCTGAGAAGTGTGGACCAAAGTCCTCTGAGTGGGCCAGAGACCCTTTCTACCTCTCAACATTTGATGGCAGAAGATAGACATG